>PVHY01004386.1:20756-94847 GCA_004024945.1 Uropsilus gracilis | reverse complement strand
CCTGTACTTCTCTTTTTCTTATTGGCTTATTTCTGCTAATATGGGTCTTTCTAGTTCCATCCAGGTTGCTGCAAATGATATGTGTTTGTCCTTCTTGATGGATGCGTAGTATTCCATCGTGTATATGTACCTTTTTTTTTTTTTTTTAGCCAATCATCTGTTTGGGGGCATTTGGTTTGTTTCCAATTCTTTGCAACTGTAAATATGGCTGCAATGAACATGCGTGTACATGTGTCCTTTTGAATTAATGTCTTCATGTTCTCTGGGTATATACCTAGTAGTGGGATTGCTGGGTCGAATGGTAAGTCCACATTCAATTGCTTGAGGGTCCTCCACACAGTCTTCCATAGTGGCTGGACAAGTTTGCACTCCCACCAGCAGTGTAAGAGAGTTCCTTTTTCTCCACATCCGCGCCAACATTTGTTGTCTGTTTTATTTATGTGGGCCATTCTTACTGGTGTAAGATGGTAACTCAGTGTGGTTTTAATTTGCATCTCCCTAATTAGCTTACTAGATATTACTTATTTATTTTATCTGTCTGACACTAGACTGCTAGTTGCCTAAAAGGCATTTTTAACTGACTGTCTTGTGTTTCTTTGTGTGACCACTCAATGACTCTAAAATGAAAGAAACATTTAGCTAGAGAAAGAAACATAGGCCATTTGTTATTTTTCTTAGTTAAAATGAAGTTGTATGTCCTTTTTTTCTTTTCTTGGACTTTGAAGATCAGTCCTGTATTCCTACTGAAAACTGATCCCATTGAAGTAGCCAGTTGATATGCCATACAGCAAACTAATTCTATTTCTAGGTGTCAAAAAATCATACATAATAACTGGAAATGGAATTTGTGTTCCCAAATATATTACTAAATTGAGGACAAAGCTTAAGTTTCCTTAAAAAAATGAGTGACCTAAGAACATGTATTGTAAATGTATATAATGCAGTATGACTCAGTAATCAGAAATGCAAATTATTTTATTTGCAACAGATGAATGGAGCTGAAAAAACATAATGATAATTGAAATAGGTTGGAAAGAGAAATATAACCATGGGGTGAATCACTAATGTGGAAAATATACTAAATAGCCTAAAAAAAGACAAGCTAAAAAATAAAATCTTGAAAACTGACAAAGAACTGAGTGGGGAAGATGTAAGAATGAAGAGGGAGAAGCACAGTGGACTATGGTGATATGATGGTGAATGTAGATTGATGGTGATGAATGATGGGGTAGGCAAATATTATCACAACTAATATTAACTTTCAAATGCACAGAAAAACCACTGCATAAAAATACAATAGGCTAGGAATTTGTAAAAAATGTGAGCCGAAATTTTTATGTATACTATTTTATTCATAATAATATGACCTAAAAATGAACCTTCACTTTTAAATTATTTCTCAAAGAATGAATGGATTCCAATTTAGAAACCAATTATCTAGGATTAAACAAATAAAATATAATTCTTCATCAAAATCCCATGACATTTATTTTATTAAATCTTACATAATAATAATAATACTTGTAATCTTTAAAGATTGAACCCATTTGTATAAAAATAAAGTTGAGATAAAGTTTGTATAAAGTTCAGATAAAGTTTGTATAAAGCTCATCTTTATCTGCATGTCACACAAATGTTCTGATTGCTAACACAATCTATTTACTTTGAGGTGAATCCGTTAAATTTTAACTTTGTGTTTAATCTCCTGAGTAATAAGCATGAGCAATACCAGAAATGAAAGCATATTTTGAAAGAGCACATTTCATCAGGATGTCGGTGAAATGGATTTCAGCTCTTCTGCTGCTGCAACTGGGTTGTTATTTTAACTCTGGGAGCTGTGGAAAGGTGCTTGTATGGCCACCAGAATATAGCCTTTGGATCAATATGAAGACGATTCTGGAGGAACTTGTTGAGAGAGGTCATGAAGTGGTGGTTTTGACATCTGAAGCTTCCATTCTTGTTGACCCCAACCAACCTTCTGCCATTAAATTTGAGATTTATCCTACATCTTTCTCTAAAAATGAGTTTGAAAGTATGTTCAAGAACATAGTGAGTGACTGGACTTATGAAATGACTAAAGATTCATTTTTAATACACTATTCAAAACTGCAAAATATGGTTTGGGAGTTTTCTGGTGTTTTCCAACAGTTCTGTAAAGATGTTGCTAGAAACAAGAAACTTGTGAAAAAGCTCCAAGAATCAAGATTTGATCTTGTAATCGCAGATGCAGTTTTTCCCTGTGGTGAGCTGCTGGCAGAGCTGCTTCACATACCTTTCGTGTACAGTATCCGCTTCTCAGTTGGAAATCTATTTGAAAAGCACGTTGCAAAACTTCCATTCCCACCATCCTATGTACCTGTTGTTTTATCAGAATTAAGTGATCGAATGACATTCATGGAGAGGGTAAAAAATATGCTGCATGTGCTCTATTTTGACTTTTGGTTCCAACCAATAAATCAGAAGTCTTGGAATGAGTTTTACAGCGAAGTCCTAGGTAAGTCATGTTTTATTTGAATGAACGCTGTCTTCCCTTTCCTACTAACTTAGATAAAATGTTTTAAAACTATATGGTAGGAAGAATCTGCTCTATATAACTAAAGTGACAAATGTTATTAAAAAACAATTGCTCAAACTCATAGCTTTAAAAATTGAAATATCAGGATCATTTGAACACTGTTTTCCATGATTATTGCAAGGTTCAGGAAACTCAAATTCAGCTGTTAGCATCTTGTGCATTATCATATCCATTCTTGCCTCTTATTTGTAACAACAGAATATTGAGTTTAGATTTTGCATATAACACTTGCACACACTCTGGATAGAGGATGCCATTACCAACAACAACTCAAGAAAAGAGGCTAATTTCTTACAAATGGTAACCCTACATACCACGTCTTTGAAGCTTTACACACCATTGCAATGGTGCTGTGCATTACATGAGTTTTGACATAATATAAAAAGTATATTGATCTTTACTATAGAATAAAAAATAGTCTTATGCCCAAAACATCCTTGAAGGTGTATCTTTTTATCCTACTAGTTACTTTCATATATTCTTATTTGATCTTTAGAAAGGTATTAGAAATTAACTACCTGATCAAAACAGATTTAGATGAGAAGATATATATACATATATACATACATATATTTGGCATTCAGAATACATGGTAAAATAATGCTTTTTACAAAAGTGAGGAGAAGTCAAAGAAAATAATCTCCTCAATACTCCTCAGACTGATATACTATATATATATATAAAATCTATATATATGTGTGTGTGTATATATGAATTTGAGTATATATGTATATTATGTATATTATGTATATTATATATATATATATATATATCTAGTATACCAGTCTGAGGAGTATTGAGGAGATTATTTTCTTTGACTTCTCCTCACTTTTGTAAAATTTGCATTATTTACCATGTGTTCTGAATGACTGTAACAATGAAGAAAGAGTAACACCATTGCAAACTCAGACTTATAATTTGAATATTGTAATTATGAATACCTTTCAGAAAACTTCCTGCTACATATATTGAAATATTCAATATATTCTCTCTTCATCAAATTTTTGTTACTTTTCTCCTTCAGGAAGACCTACTACATTATTTGAGTTAATGGGAAAAGCTGATATCTGGCTCATTCGAAACTCTTGGGATTTTGGGTTTCCTCAACCAGTCCTACCAAATCACGAATTTGTTGGAGGACTCCAGTGCAAACCTGCCAAACCTCTGCCTAAGGTAACCTGTTCTGTTTGTTTCATCTGCACTGAGATTCTTCAACAGTATTCTAGTGTGTAAAGGAAATCACTCTTCAACAATCAGAATGTGTGTCCACACATATTCAGTTAAACCCAACCCTGATTTTGATTTCACTCTAGCATTCAAATATCCCTCCCTTGACATTGTATGTTTGACATCTCGGGGCATGTCACATTAGCCTATTTCGTTGAATGTCTGTGAACACACTCCATGTTTGTATAGATACTTGTTTCAGTGCCACTGCAGTGGCTCCCACATCATAGCAGATGACAACATGAGCAGAGAAAGTGTACACTACTAGAGTATACACTACTAAAATAAAGTGTACTCTGCTAAAATGAAAACCAAAAACTCTACATATGTAATAAATATCAATTTTTATCTATCATACCTGAAAACACACCAGTGCACAAATTTGAAAAGAAATCTGTTAGCATATAGAATATATTTCTTATTAAGGAAAACATTTACATTGATATTACATGCATGAAAACATAACAAAAGTAAGTCACTAAATGAAATTATTTTATGATCTCTTAAAATATCCTATTTTCCTAGCTTCTCATTAGCATGAACCATTATAGTCAAGATTAACTGTATTATTTTTATTACAAATGTTAACTGTATCAGGCAGTCCCAAGAGATCTAGCATGAATATGAGGCAAAAGTTCTATCAATCAATTCCCTTCACTTTAGCAAATTATAAATGACATATAAAATTGTAAGATATTTAAAGTGTGCATCATGTCAATTCTCAAACATAGTATAGTGAAGATTCCCCTTTGGTTGTTTGCACATCCATTATATTATATATTGACTAGTTTGCTGTTTTTAAAGACATAAATCCTACTGTTAGTAAATTTCAAATATGAAAGACAGTACTATCCAATCTATATAGCACATGTTATACCCTCCTCTCATTCATATTTACAGAGAAGATTATAATCCTAACCAGTCTCTCCTTATTCCCACTGTCCCTGCCCTCCAGTTCACATATTTCAACTTTCTTTCTCTGAGTTTCATTTATTTTTAAATTCTAAAAGTGAATGATAACATTCTGTATTTATCTTTCTGGCTGTCTTATGTCACTTAGCATAATGTCCACAAACTCCATAGAATTGTCAGTGATGGCATAACTTTCATTCTCATGTATGTATCAGGAAATGTATATATGTGTATCACCATCTCTATCCATTTATTTCTTGACAAATATAATATTTACATAGCTTGGTTATTATAATGAATGCTTCAGAAAATGCGGGAC
Organism: Uropsilus gracilis; assembly: GCA_004024945.1. Lineage (NCBI taxonomy): Eukaryota > Metazoa > Chordata > Mammalia > Eulipotyphla > Talpidae > Uropsilus > Uropsilus gracilis. The sequence continues at coordinate 89,814 of PVHY01004386.1, read as the reverse complement.
TGAAATTCTTTTTTGTATCTTTGAGATACACACCTAAAAGTAGGAGAGCTGCATGATATGATAGACTCATTTTATTTTTGAAATCATCATGGTGACTCTAATGTCTGTGGTATCTTTTTCTTGCTTAGCTTCTCTAAGGGGTCATGCTATATATTGAATACAAGTGGAAATGAGATATCCCTAATGCCATAATTAGTGTTATAACTCTCAGCTTTTCAGCACTGTTATGTCATTGTGAATTTGTCATATACTGTGATCATTGTGGCAAAGTTTAGTCTGTCTATAAGTAGGTAGTTGCAAGTTATCATCATGAATACATTTTTTAAATAATATGAAACAAATAATAGATATGTGGTTTGTTAAAGAATTAAGACTGAAGTCTTAAGCCCAGGAACAACCTCTAATAATTTTAAAATCCAAAATTTGAGTTTTACAATGTGGATTTATACTATTTGTCAGAGAACAATGATGTAATTAGGGTAGGTGTCCGTTATCTGTTTGAGGTTCTATGAATTGAGGTGAGCAAGCAGTGCCATTAAAATTTGTTGGATTTGTATGAAGTCTTACCTTCTGGTACCAGGAAGTTTATTTGCCAACATTATTTGCTATGAGAGACAAGGTCATGATTTCCTTATTAAATAAAGATAAGTTTAAATAATGCTAAGGAATAGAATGTTACATAATACATAGAAAAACCAAATGAGTCATATAAAATACAGTGTACTTAATATATAAACTAACAGTTTCAATATGGAAATACATTTTTGAAGAATGCTGTGGACAAATACAATAAACAGAGACATGTTTTGGAAAATGATGTCCTTTACTTTTTAGTCTATAAAAAAACTTCAAAAAGTTGCATTAGGACAATGATTGAAATAGATATTCTATTTTGTTTTGGGAATTTTCTTATCATCTTGGAGAGTAAAGAACCAATTACAATTTTGAAACATAAGGTAAAATAAACATTTCAAATAACACCAGTATGCACTTTTAAGAAAAATTTACTAACTTTGTGACACCTGTTTCATATTTTGGGGGAGATTCTGTTGAATAATAAGGAATTGCTGCAGTATGCAAAGTAATCAAGCTTAGTTTTTAATGACAAGGATTGAGACTATAGTCAGTATTATTCTCAAACAGTTTCAGGCAAACAGGATTTTTCAGATGAATCTCATATTTGGCAGTCACTTGATCAAGAGGGTGACCAGGTCTCTATTGAAGAAAATCCTCCTGTAACTCTACCACTAAGATTAATATGCCTCCTGGCACACAGCAAGCTAATGCATCTTCACAGTTAATACACCTATCACATACCAATGGAAATCATTTTATAAACATTCAGAGTAAAAATGTTACATTTTAAAAGGTTCAGAATATGATCACTCCAAAAAAATCAATACTTATACAGCTATGTATTACAAAGGGGCCTCTTAAAACTGTTTCAAGGAAAGTGCAAATCACTGTAGCAGACACTGTATCCAGGAAGTTCTTAATCAGCTCTCATCAAATAGAAAAACAGGGAGAGTGTCTGGAACTATCTGACTGAGACAAGAAAGGGTAAAAGGTTAGAGAGCAAAGCCATAAACTCATACCACATAACTAACTTTATCTTATTGCTGCTAATCAAGGAAATAAAACACTAATTATTAAACATTTTACATCTAGTTCATTTAGTAGAGATATAATGTCAAAGAGTTAAAAATGAACAAACTACTTCTGTGTGTTTGTTTCAGAATTTCCAACTAGTTATCTTAGTGTAAATGAAGATTCTGGAATAGTGTCTAAGAATATTTCTTCTTCACTAATGTGTACTTGAATTCTTGCCTTTCTACTAAAATTAGAACAGAGATCTTTCATAGAATTAAAAATATGATTAGCTCATGCTCCCACATTTCTTTTTTCTATTATATATCTAAATAAATTTAAATAGGAAACTTGATGAACTATTTGTATACATAATTTATGATAACTATATTCAAAGGCCAAAAGATGGAAGTAATCAAGTTGAATAATACATGAATCAATAAATGCAATGTGCTATCGATACACTGTTGAATATTATTTAGCTTCAAGCTGGAAGGAGTTTCAAACACATGCTAAACCATGATGACTCACTCTAGGAGAAGTAACAAACTTAATGGGCCAGGCACAGTAAGACAAATACTCTACGATTTCACTCTAAGGAAGTATCTAAAATTTTCAAATTACTAGATATTTGAACTAATTGATGGCTGATAGAGGATTAGTGAAGAAGGAAGAGGAAAATGAATGTGTATCAGTTATAGAAATCCATTTGTGCAGATGAAACATTTCTGAAAATTGGTTATCACACAAAGGAAATTTATTTACCATCCCTGAACTATAGTGTTAGGAGGAGTGATACTATGGTAAAAATTATGTTATATGAATTTTATCATAACTTTTAACAAATTTTTTAACTTTCAGGTGCTGATATAATAATTCCTGGTAATAGTTGAACTCTATAGATGTTTATGCTATCATTCAATGGGTTTGAAGTGCTATTGCTCCCTTGTGATGGAACAAATCTTTCTTTACAGGAAATGGAAGAGTTTGCACAGAGCTCTGGAGAAGATGGTATTGTGGTGTTTACTCTGGGCTCCATGGTCAGTAACATGCCAGAGGAGAGAGCAAATGTGATTGCATCGGCCCTTGCCCAGATTCCACAGAAGGTTAGACTAGTTACTTCATTACGTGACAACCACCGTATATGTGTGTTTTGTAAAAAAAAAAAAAAGTGATTACAGATATTTCTTCATGATACTTCAACATACAGTTTCATATTTTTCTTAGACACCACTTCAAACAAAATAAGCATGATAGTTGCTAAAATTCACATTTTTTTGATTGACAATTCTATGGTACAACATCATGAGTCAGAGTGAAATATATTTAAGAGGAAACAGTGTCCAGATTGTATAAAAATAAGTATATATTTCTTTGCCATCTGCTGTTTACTATAGAATAGCTAAATGTGGCATACAGCGTAAATGTTATAAAAAGGACTAATATTTCAATAATCTTATGCAGGAATTGATAAAGTATAAAAGGCCATTAAGCAATGTAACTTTGTGACAAATTCAGGATTTTTTCTCCATATGTGTAATTGGTCCATTCCATGTGCTTCTGCCATGCTGCTCAGAGAATAGTGGCTAAATCTCAGAGTAATCACATTGCCTATGTTTTGTAATGCATTGCTAATATATTCATATTTCCTACAGTAAATGTTGACTTCGCAATTTGAAATTTATTCAAGAACTATATTTATGTAATGAAAACAGAACTTCTTTTTCTATATAAAAGAATTTACAGTGTTAAAAACAGCAGAACCATTTAGGTTTCATGAACTGCTTAATAGAGTCATCTAAAAGTAGCTGAATGGGCTTACAAAGCAGATCATTTTTATCTTCATTAAATTATCTCTTGAGTACTGAACTACACTAAACATTTTGTAAACAAAATGATGCAAATGTTTTGTAAATAAAGTTATGTAAATGTTCATTAACATAATCTATGGAATAAATTGAAATTAATAAACTCATACTGGGATATTAGAAGGAAATAAATATGTCACTATTGCATAGAATTTGAGATTAGTATAATAAATTAGAAAGTTAATGTATAAATGCTATGAATTACTAAGAATTTTGAACTGTTATATATGTCTAAAGTACCTTAATGTATTATTAATAATCTCATTTTTCATTTCCTTACACGTTAGAATCATGATTTATACCATGCTTGTATGAGCATAAAAATTGGTACACAAATGTGTGACTAGTTATCATTCCAGTATTTTGACATTTTTTGGTGTTAACAATTATTGTCTCCTTGTATATATGAGATGAAAAGTGTTAAACATGTTTATTGATGGATGTCTTCAGAATTCAAATACATTATAACCTTGAATTTTTACTCTTAAAATAACATATATTCTTTACCCTAATAGGTTCTATGGAGATTTGAGGGCAAGAAACCAGATACCTTAGGGAAAAACACTCGGCTATATAAATGGCTTCCCCAAAATGACCTTCTTGGTAAGTGTCTGGAAAACAAGCACTGATATTAGAGAAGTCCAACCATTCTGGTAATAGTTCAGTAGGAAACAAATTTATCGAATATTTCTAATTGAAATATCAATGAGATTTAGCTTCCTCATATTTATTTTTAGTCATATGTGATAAAAGGTAATATACAAAAGTTGTAAATTTAATATAATACCACATTCCTTATGACTAGAATCTAGTGTCATTTCAGGTATAATTTCTTTATATATATATATATAAATTTATCAGTCATAATATTTCATTACTCCCTCCACTATCTCATATCTATTGCATATTTCACTCTCACCTTCCCTCTTAAATCAAAATATATTACTTCTTTTATTAATATCAGCTAGCTTATATACTTTTTCTTTTTCAAAGTGTGTACTATATAAATCTCCAATTATTATCTTTGTTATGATTTGCTTTATTATAAGTAATTCCCTTGAACATTGTTTTATAAATTCCAGTATATCTTCTATCTTATGGCTGAATCAAATTCTATAATGTGTATATACCACTTCTTTTTGATCCAATCATTACCAGTGATTATTCAGGCTACCCCATGCCCTAGATGTCATGTACTGCTGCATGAATATTCTACACAATATATTGTCTTGAGTTAATATAAGCACTGCTGTGGATTTACTGGAACATAGAGTGTTCTCCAATCCCCCCTTTTTAAAAAGGAAATCCAGAGTGCATTCCATCATGGCTGTACATTTTAAATATTCCCAGTATCCAACAGTGCTCATTTTTCTCCTCATCTTGTCCACCACTTGTTGTTGGGATATTGTTACTTATACCATCCTTACCCCTGTCAGGTGATATCTCATTGTGATTTTAGCCTGTGCTTTATTAAAAGTCATAATGGACATTATTCTCATGTTAACTTAGTTTTTATAAATATCTTAATGTGTTGTTTGTCCAGATCTGCCATGTGTTGTTAAATGGACTCTTTATTATAAAAGTTGAATTATTAAAAATATATTTTGAAAGTTATTACTCTGTAAGTTATATAACATGCATTTTTTCCTATAGCATGACTTTTACTTTATTTTTATATATATATGTGTATGTATATTTATATTACATTATTGCTTTATTGTGTACCCCAGGGCTTTCCCACTTCACTAACACCTGTTAACCATCCTGATCTTTTGTGCTTTTCACCTTCCCCGCCTTTTCCCCCCTCCTCCTCTCTTGCTCCATTGTTCAGTCCCATTGGTTGTTTTTATTTTTTCTTATTCATTTGTTTGTTTTTCCCTATATCCATCATATAAGTGAGACCATTCTGTACTTCTCTTTTTCTTTTTGACTTATTTCTGCTAATATGAGTCTTTCTAATTCCATCCTTGTTGCTGTGAATGACATGTGTTTGTCCTCCTTGATTGATGTGTAGTATTCCATTGTGTACATGTATCACAATTTTTTTTAGTCAATCATCTGTTTTGGAGCATTTGGTTTGTTTCCAAATCTTGGCAATTGTAAACAGAGCTGCAGTAGCATGTGTGTGCAGGTGTCCTTTTGAATTAGCATTTTCATGTCCTCTGGGTAGATTCTTAATAGTGGGATTGCTGGGTCAAATGGTAAGTCCACTTTCAATTGTTTGAGGGTCCTCCACATGGTCTTCCATAATGGCTGGACCAGTCTGCACTCCCACCAGCAGTGTAAGAGAGTTTCTTTTTCTCCACATCCGTGCCAACATTTGTTTTATTTATATGGGCCATTCTTACTGGTGTAAGATGGTATCTCAGTGTGGTTTTAATGTGCATTTCCCTGATTATTAGTGATATGGAGCATTTTTTCATATGCCTATTAGTCATTTCTATCTCCTCTTTGGTGAAGTGTCTTTTTAGTTCTCCCCATTTTTTGAGTGGATTTTTTGCTTTGTTTTTGTTGAGCTGTAGGAGCTCTTTGTGGATCTTTGTTATCAGACCCTTGTCACTTGTTTGGAGGGTAAAAAATTTCTCCCAGTAAGTGGGTTTCTTTTTGTTTTGTTTATTGTCTCCTTTGCTGAACAGGAACTTTTTAGTTTGATATAATCCTAGCTGTTTATATTTTCCATTATTTTTCTGCCAGCCATACTTGTTTCCCAAATGGATTTCTGAGGTGAAATTCATGAAGGGTTTTGCCCTGGTTTTCATCTATGTATTTTATAGTTGCAAGTCTCACTTCCAGGTCCTTTATGCATTTTGAGTTGATTTTTGTACAGGGTGTGAGGGTGTTGTTCTGGTCCATTTTTTTTTACAAGTTTTGATCCAGTTTTCCCAGCACCATTTACTGAAGAGGCTATCCTTGTTCCAGGGTATGTTTTTTGCCCCTCTGTCAAAGAATAGTTGACCATATATGTGTGGTTTTATTTTTGGGTATTCAATTCTGATCCATTGGTCTGTTTGTCTGTTTTTGTACCAGCACCATGCTGTTTTAAGTATTATGGCTTTGTAGTATAGTTTGAAGTCAAGAAGTAATACCTCCATTCTCTCTTCTGTTTGTCAAAAAGGTTTTGGCTATTCAGGGTCTTTTGTTGTTCCATATGAATTTCAGTAATTTTTGTTCTATCTCTTTAAAATATGTCATTGGGATATTTATTGGAATTGCATTGAATCTGTTGATTGCCTTTGGTTGTATGGTCATTTTGATAATATTGATTTTTCTGATCTATGACATGGAATGTCTTTCCATTTTTTAACATCATCTTCTACTTCTTTTAAGAATGTTTCATAGTTTTCTTTGTATAGGTCTTTACATCTTTTGTTAGGTTTATTCCCAAGTATTTGATTTTTTTGGTGCAATGGTAAATGGGGTGTCTTTTTTTAAAATTTCTTCTTCTGATTAATTCTTTGCATATATGAATGCTGTTGATTTTTGTGTGTTGATTTTGTATCCAGCTACCTTACTGAATCGGCTTATAATTTCAATCAGCTTTTCTGTTGTTTTTTCTGGGTTCTCTACATGGAGTATCAGATCATCTGCGTATCATGATAACTTTATTTCTTCTTTCCCTATTCTGATTCCTTTTATGTCTTTCTCTTGTTTTATTACGCTAGCTCGGACTTCCAGATCTATGTTGAAAAGGAGTGGAGAGAGTGGGCATCCTTGCCTGGTTCCAAACCTTATTTGAAAGGCTTCAGTTTCTCTCCATTAAGGATGATATTTGCTTTGGGTCTGTTGTATATAGCTTTTATTATGTTGAGGTATGTTCCTTTTATACCAAATTTTTCCAGGGCTTTCATCATGAAAGGATGCTGAATTTATCAAATGTTTTTCCACATCTATTAATATGATCATATTGTTTTTGTTTTTCTCTTTGTTGATGTGGTAGATTATGTTCATTGAAATTCGAATGTTGAACCATCCCTGTGCCCCTGGGATGAATCCCACTTGGTCATGATGGATGATCCTTTTAATGCAATGTTGGATTCGGTTTGCCAGGATTTTGTTTAGAATTTTTGCATCTGTGTTCATTAGGGATATTGGTGTATAGCTCTTTTTCTTTGCACTATCTTTATTTGGTTTTGAAATTACTGCAATTTTTGCTTCATAGAACATATTTGGTAGCTTTCCTTCTTTCTCAATTTTTTGAAAGAGTTTTAACAGTACTGGTGTTAGTTCTTCTTTGAATGTTTGGTAGAATTCATTTCTGAAATCATCTGGACCTGGGCTCTTGGTTTTAGGGAGATTTCTGATGACTGCCTCAATTTCACTGCATGAGATTGACCTATTTAAGTTTTCTATGTCTTCTTTGTTAAATTTTGGATGATTGTATTGTCTAGGAATTTGTCCATCTCTTACAGGTTGCTGTATTTATTTATGTATAGATGTTCGTAGTAGTCTCTAATTATCCTTTGGATTTCTGCTGGGTCTGTTGTAATATCTCCCTTTTCTTATATGTTCCTGTTTATTTGAGTTTTCTCACTTCTTTTCTTTGTAAGCCTTGCAAGGGAGTTATCAATTTTATTTATTTTATCAAAGAACCAACTTTTGGTTTTGTTTATCTTCTTGATGGTCTTTTTGGTTTCTATTTCATTCATCTCTGCTTTTATTTTTGTTAATTCTTTTGAATTTTTTTTGTTGCTCTTTTCTAAGTCCTCAAGTTGGGAGATTAGAGTATTTCTTTGGGCTGTTTCAATTTTTTTATTTGGGCCTGTATTGCTATAAACTTTCTTCTTAATACTGCTTTTGCTGTGTCCCACACATTTTGGAAGGTTATGTCATCATTGTTATTTACCTCCATGTAGGTTTTAATTTCTTCTTTGATTTCCTCTTTTATCCAGTGATCTTCCAGAAGCCTATTGTTCAGTCTCCATGTAGTGTTTACTCTCATTTTCTTTTCATTGTTGATTTCTAATTTGATGCCTTTATGATCAGAGAAAAAGGTTGGTATTTTAATCTTTGTGTATTTGTTCAGGTTTGTCTTGTGGCCTAATATATGATCAGTTTTAGAGAATGTGCATTTGAAAAGAAAGTGTATTCTTTTCCTCAGGGGTGTAGTGTCCTGTATATATCTATTATGTTCATTTGTTCTAGCTCTTCCTTTAAAGCTTTTGTTGCTTTATGTAGTTGCGGTTTTGTTAATCTGTCTTTTGTTGAGAGTGGAGTGTCAAAATCTCCTACCACATGTCTAATCTCATCAATATTTGATTTCAGTTCTACTAGTAGTTGTTTTATGAATTTTGATGCTTTCTCATTAGGTGTGTATATGTTGATTATTGTTTTGTCTTTTCAGTGGATTGACCTTTTAACCATTAGGTAGTGGCCACCTTTATCTTTCGTCATTTTTGTTAATTTGAAGTCTGCTCTGTCTGATATAGGAATGGCAACCTGCTGCTTTCTTGTGGGGGCTGTTTGCTTGTAGTGTAGTTTTCCAGCCTTGCACCTTCAGTCTATGCTTATCCTTAGAGATCAGATGTGTTTCTTGGAGGCAGCAGAATGTTGAGTTCTGTTTTCTGATCCATCTGCAACTCTTTATCTTTTGATTGTTGAGTTTAGACCTTTGACATTTAGGGTGATTATTGGTGTTTGAGATCTAACAGTTTCCTGGTCATCATTTTGGGGGTTATTTATTTTTTTATTTTTGTTTTTTGTATTTGTTCTTCTTATGGTCTTGATCTTGAGGCCTCCTACAAAATTTCTTGGAGTGGGAGTTTAGTGGTAGCAAATTTCTGGAGACTTTGTTTGTCTGAAAAGGTTCTATTTTTTCCGTAGAGAGGAAGGATAGCTTTGCAGGGTAGTGTATTCTTGTCTGGCACTTTTTTTTTCTTGGAGTTTTTTGTAGATGTGACTCCATTCTCTCCTTGCCTGGAGTGTCACTTCAGAAAAATCTGAGGTCAGTCTAATGGATTTTCCTTTGTAGGTTATGTGTTTCTTTTCTCTAGCCATTCTCATTATTTTTTGCTTCTCTTGGGTTCTTGGAAGTTTTACTATGATGTGTCTAGCTGTGGATTTTCTTTCATTAAAGTAGTTTGGTGTCCTTTTGTCTTCCTGTTTCTTATAGCATGACCTTTAAATCTACCTCGATTTTCTGGTCTCAACAACAACAAAAACTTTTTAATTTGAGGTGATGACAATATTTTGTTTTTATTTTCCTTACAATAAGAGTAAAGCTCTTATAATACCTTTATGATTCAAGTGATGGTTATGTTACCAATGTTTTCTGCTATATATTTCATTGCTGGAAATCTCATATGTGAATTTTTGTCTACTGCTTTGTTTTACTACATGGAAACAGAGAAATAATGCAAAATTGTTTATTTATCTGTATCCTCAAGTTTTCCCATCACCATTTAGTAGAGAGAACTTTTTTCCCTATTCTATGGTTGTGACTGCATTATCCTAAATTTAGTATTGCCATGTGTACAAATTGAGTTCTGCATATTTGATTCTGTTCAACCAATTTAATTATCCTTTCTTATGCCTATACCACATTGCATTTGTCTATGGTAGCAAAAGTAAATTTAGTAAATAATTGTGCTACCTGATCAAAAAGTTAGATATATAGCCCTGCAGCTTTAAAATACCGAAAAATGGTGAAATATTTTAAGACATCAGTGACAAAGATGCTTTTGAAGAATCAATCCTTATTGTAAATGTAATAAAGTGAAAAATAATTGATATCACCCCTAATTTAAAAATTTTTATGGATTGGGGGAAAAAGAGCAAACGTATTTGTTACTAAGTGGTAAAAAACCTTTTTACATTACTTACTAAAAGCTAATTTCAAAGATAAAGAAAGAAATCTATAATTTAAACTAGAATGACAAATTATTTAATTAAGAAGTGGGCAGCATATCTGAAGAAATACATAACCCAGAAGAGATCCAGAATGAAATAATGCGTAAAATAAGTTCATTATAAATAATTTTTAGTTGAGAGGTGCAGATTAAAACCACAATGAGATATTATCTGTTATTTTTGAAAAGGACACATAAAAAAAACCCAAAATAAGTGGTGGAGACAATATGGAGGAAAATGAGTTCTATTGAGTATTATTATGAGAGTAACTATTCTGGAAAATAACTTGATCTTATTTTTGAAGCACAAAATGAAAATACCCAGCCATCAATATCTTGGACATCATTTTGAAGAAGAGGAATCATTCACGCAAAAATCAAATATTCTATAATGTTTAACCAATATATATTTAATAAAAGTAGAACTCAGAAAAAAACATTGCAAACCCTTGCAATTTCAATTGCATTGAAATTCAATGCAAGATTGAATTAGAAGAATAGTATATTCCACACCATAAAATTGCATTCAGACACAATGAAAGATCAAATGTAGGATTGACAGCAAAATGGAAGGAGCTCTTAGACATGTAGTAACATCAGTCAAAGTGACAAAGACAAGCACTGGCTTATAAAGCAGACAACTGACACAGCATTATGCTTAAAATATAGGTTGAATATAAGCTAAGTGAAGTTTTTCTTGTTAAAACGGATCAGAGAGGAAAAGGTGTAAAGAAATATATGATGGATGATAGAGGTATGATCCTAAATTCTTCTTTCTTTCTTGATTTAAGAAAGCTATTCGTGAGTTTTATGTGAACAATAATCATTCGTCTTGTAAACAGTGCCACATCCAGTCCCTTATAATACTCTACTCTCATTTGGTTCCTCAGAATTATTGTTAATTTCTTGAAATTCATCCTTTTTAGGTCATCCAAAAACCAAAGCTTTCATAACCCATGGAGGAGCCAGTGGTGTCTATGAGGCCATCTACCATGGTATCCCAATGGTGGGCATGCCCCTGTTTGCAGACCAGCCTGATAACATTGCCCATATGAAGGCAAAAGGAGCTGCTGTGGAAGTGGACTTCCAGAAAATGTCAAGCACAGATTTGCTCAATGCGTTGAAGACAGTTATTAACGACCCATCGTGAGTATCAAAATTTCTCCCAATAGTTTACAATATTATTTTGTCATCAGTATGAGTTTCTTCTTTTTTTTAATAATTAGAAACTATCAACATGCTTTAATTATTAAGGTATGTCTTCTATTTCAGTCAGAATTAATTTCACATTTCATTTTGACTCTAATTGAATGAATAGTAAATGATCACTGCTACAATTTTCTACGTGAACAAATACCAAAACTATACAGAGAATGAAGTATACATTTTTTAGCAGTTTATAGAAATCATTGGGGAGAAATGAATGAAAAAATTGAAGTCATACAAAATATTTTGAATTAGCACCAAAATTTTCAGGAAGATAAATTTCTATGATCAGTAAGTGATGCACTGATTTTATTTTAACAGACTTTATCAATTGGTACCGTTGGTACATAATAAAATTCAAAATTCAGATAAATATAGCATATTACAGTAACATTAAATCATCAGTATATTAGATATAGGATACTTTATCCATACTTAAAAAGGAATCTCTTATACCTTAGAAGTAAGATTAATTTCCTCTCTTCTTACAGAACCTTAATTCTACTTTCTGGCATATGAATTGTCCAAGTATGAATTTTTCATATGATTGGAATAATTTATAATTATCTGGTTTTGTATTGTATTTCATCCACATGATAATCTTCAATTTTTGAATAATGTTCTATGGTATAGCTTTGCTTCATTTTTTGCAACTCTATCATTCATAAATATACTTTTGGATTTTTTTATAAAGCTATTATGAATGTTGTTGTACATGGTATTCCACAATCATGTTTTAATTTCTTCTGAATATACAGTTAGGAGCTAAATTGGTAATATTTAAAGGAACTTTCAAGTTGATGTCTAAGAAAGCCACCTTTGACATCCACCATCTTGTCTGAGAGTTTCCATACATCTAACAAGAGTTACATCACTGGCTTTTCTAACTTAAACTCCCTAGTAGTGGGAAAATTGCTTTGTTTTAATTAATTATGCCTCCTTTATGGCCACATATGTAGTGTGTCTGTTCTTGTTGGCCATTAATCATATATCTTCTTTTGAAAAAATGTCCATTTTATTAATTGACAGTTTGTAAATTTGTCTTCTTCCTCAATCATAAAGAATTATTCATTATATTTGTTATTATACTATAAATACAAGTGCCTAAAGAAGTGTATCATTTACAAATATTTAGTCTCAAAACTCTAAATACAAATATTTAGTGTTAATCTCTTATTTTCTGAATGTGCCTTTGAAAACACAAAATCTTACATATGAGGAGAAATACTGAATTTTTCATAACCAGTAGGAATATTTTATGGTATATTTGTAATATCTAGCATGATCTGCATCAATTTGATTGTCCTGACTACTGTAATCTGTAACTGTATTAGTGAAATATTTAATAGTGCATTACCTAAAAAAATTGAACCTGCAAATATTTCAAGTGGAAAATAGGCATATGAAAAGAACTGTTAAGCAGGTTGATGGATAGAAAAGAAAATGTAGAGTACAATGATAAGTGTAAAAAAGAAGGTATAGAAATATTTACAAATGCAAGGGTAATAAAATAGCTAATTCAGTATATATATTACCAGACATATTAGATCAATGAATTACTGAAAAAAATTAAAATTGCATTATTGTAAGTAGATCATTCTTTCAAAACAAAGCAAATTTTGCTAGTAATAACTAATAAAATCTCAGAATAATGAAACAAAGTGGGAAAATCACAAAATTGTCAATCATTAGTCACAAAAGGAAGTTCTTATGTAATTTTCAATAGTATAAGGGTCATGTCAGAGTAATGGATGATAGTTTTGCATTTTGAAAATGACAATTTATAAATGTAACACTTTTATAAAGTAACAGTAGAGAATACACATTTTTAAAGACTGAAATAGTTACTAAGATTTATGATGTCCTAAGTGTAAAAGAGTACTCAATATATTAGAAACATATACACATTATACATTTATATATATATATATATATATATATAAATGTGTGTGTGTGAGCATATTGTCCATGGTTACTAGATTCATTAGCAAGATATCTAAATTTTAGAAATCTTTGAACTATTTATTTCAGAATCATAAAGGATTCAAATTCATTTATATACCTTCTCAGCAATATTATTTCCTGGTATACTCATAACACAAAGGTATACATATACACATCATATATAGATAGTATATATAAATATATTACCTATTTATCTATGTAAAGTATGTATATATGTCTAAAAGTAGAGAAATATATGAGTTACTTATTACAAGTACAGTACTGTTGACAAAACAAATGCCATTTATTATAAACTAAATATATGATTGAAGGTATTGTCATTTAATGGAGTAAAAAAGAATTAACCAAAAATGATATTTTAAAGATACAATAACATAGTTCATATAATTACAATATCTGAACAAACTACAGTGCAAAAAGATAGCCTAGATATTGAGTCAAGAAGGGAAAAGTTACTAATAGGAGTCATAAAGGGATTAGTGACTACTAAGTTACAGTAAGACAGGGAGCATGTACGCTCCTAAAATAATATCAAGGTAGTAACTCCAAGAGTATCTCCACTTCATAATAATTAGTTCACTTGGAGATTAGACTCAGGCTATGTGCACATTTATTGTGTTCACCTTAGATTGTTATGAGAGCAACTATAAAGCTTTCTAAAATTCTAGGAGTCAAGTAGAAAAACAAAACAAAACAAAACAAAAAATAATTGCAGTGTTCCTACAGTGAGATGAATAAAAGCTTTTTTAATATGTAACCAGGATCTGAAAACTGAAAAGGACAGTGAGGCAAGCCTTCAGAGATTCTAGTAGACAGTTCTGGGAGAGAGTCAGAGGGATGAAAGTGCAAAGTAACCACAGTGAGATTTATCAGGCAATTATAATGACCATCTAGAAAACCAATATGAATACATCAGAGTGTGAGCGATCAAAGAAATAAAAGTAATCATTGTAAGTCTTGTAAGTTCTGCAGTGCAAACACCAGTAACTGGCATAAATGTGATGAGAATCCAAACAGAAATGTTGAGCAGAGAGTGTCAACTATGATAACTTTTTCAGGAGGTATTTTGACTGCAGAATAAGAGCAGAGGGAGAAAGGAAGAGTGCAAGCACTGGGACTATAGAGAGATTTCATCCATGATGACATAAATCTCCTATATACATTTAATAAATCTCCTCCTGAAAATTCATATTGACTATCCATTTGCAACTCCTACAGAAATTATACCAATTCCTCTAATAGAAAAGATATAATATTTCACCCCATATCTTAAATGACAATTCTATGATATTTGTATGAGTCCTACATGTGACATTTCTAAAAACAGCAGTAAGTAATATGCTTAAGCAAATTAACTACCTCCATATGTATCAATTTCTGTTTCTCCCAGATACAAAGAAAATATTATGAAACTATCGAGAATACAGCATGATCAACCAATGAGGCCTATGGATCGGGCAATCTTCTGGATAGAATATGTCATGCGCAACAAAGGAGCCAAGCACCTGCGGCCAGCTTCCCACGACCTCACCTGGGTACAGGAACACTCTCTAGATGTGATTGGCTTTCTGCTGTCCTGTGTGGCTATTGCTGCATACATCATCACAAAGTGTTGTCTGTTTTGTAGCCATAAAGTGATCAGAAGAGGAAAGAACAAAAAGGAGTAGTTTTTCTGAGCACAGACTGCACTTCTCAGCTGATTTCACAGCAAGTGGTGACATGAAGTCCCTTTCCTTTGGTATTGCCTTCTTAAAATTTACTTTCCCAGATCATACCTGTTTCCAAGAGATTTATGACCTGTGTAAGATTTAGAGATAAGACATTCAAAAAGATAATAATTGGAAAAGCATAAAACAATGCTACATGCATATATGAGAACTGTATTACCTAATTCAAATATGTGCCCAAAATACTGGGTCAGTTAAATGTCAAGCATTGTACAAGGACACAGGAATGTTTGAGTTCTATGACAATATAAGTATTATTGTGAGAATAGAAAATTCAGTTTGCAAGAGATTTGTTTAATTAGTTACAATTGTGAAAAAGATTTACTCTTTATTTTCAGAGACAACCACAGTGTTTATCAATTTTTCAACCCCATTATCTCCTCTTAGCTGTTTTCCAAGATGTACCCTTTATTCATGTGAACTCATTTCCCAGTGTTATGTAGGTGGATTTAAAGACTCATTCCACTTCCCACTTGCTGATTTAAATCCACTTCCTACTTGCCGATATAAAAATATAGTCTTTTTGGAAGGCTGTAGTTTTGCTGGTCTGATCTTCATGCTCAGCAATACCAACTGATACCATCTCGTGGCTTTACTCTCATTTTATCATTAATAATGGCTATAAGTTCTCAACTGAAGTCTGTAATAATATAAAATCTGTTCTGAGGTTCACTGAGAGTTCATTCTCTGTGTGTTTATATGTGTATACATATCTGCTTCTATCAAACCAAAGAACAGTGTCTTTCAGCTACTTAACGATGCAATTCAAAGTGTTTCTGAATGAAGTTTGATATCATTGTGCCTATCATATATAACAGGCAAGCTTGTCTCTGTTTACTCTCTATGCTCAGAATCCTGTTGTCTGTATAGTCCCTAGGACAAACATATTAGTAGGATGATTGTGGTGACCTGTGAGCTTGTGTCTTTGTCCAATGGGCTGAAATTAATTAAACAACCATTTTTTAATTTAGTGAGTAAATAAATGAGATGTGAACCTGGCTGACCAATATCAAAGCAACTTCTTGTATGTTGTCAGATTTTTCAGAAATTTTGCAAGTCAAAAACTACTGATATTTTATGTTCAAAATTTTAAGAACAAATAGTTGCCAGCAAGAGCAGTGAAATGGCATAACTGACTTAATTTTTAGAGTAGTTACAAAGAGTCTTCTAGAAAGGTAAAATCTAGAGGCGTGGATAACCACTAAAAGATATGACAACAAATGTTAAGGGAATTCTATGTAGGTTTTAGTAAAAGGATGCTTAGTATACAATGAAAATAGAATTCTTGTTGGTAAGTAAATATCATATTGTAAAGTACAATAGTTAACACTTAGGGCCCTTTTGAAGGCTAAAATACAAAATGTAAAAGCTGCTATAAATAATATATATAGTAATTTAAATGAAATTGTTTACTGCAGCACTATTTATAATTACAAGGACTAGAAGCAACCTAAATGCCTCAAAACAGATGACTGAATGAAAAATATGTGGTATATATATACATGATAGAATATTACTCATAGATTAAAAATGACAAATTTGATGATTTTATGACAACATGGATATACTTAGAAGAAATAATATTAGCAGAAATAAGTCAAAAAGAAAAAGACAGGAACCAAATGGTTTCACTAATATATGGGATATAGTGAAAAATTGTGACAAAAAAATCTTTAATGAAGGGGCACTTAAATGTAGAGTTGTAACAATTAATAATAGATTATCATAAATATAAAGTGTTTATATAACTTACATGGTAACCACTAAACAAAAGCCTATTATTAGATACACAAAAGAGAAAGATAAAATAATTTAAGCCACCACTAAAGAATATAAACAAATAAGGTTCCTGAAGGAAGCCAGCTGCCCTTAACCCAACCAGATGAGATGCCAGAGGTCACTGGTGCTGGCACCAGGCCTTTGGGAGGGTCCCTTCCTTGGGTCATCACCACATCAGAACCAGAGAGCTGCCCCCTTCACCCAGGTTCCTGAGGGAAACTAGCTGCCCTTTCTCCACCCAGGTGAGAGACTGGAGGTCACTGGTGCCCATGCTACACCCACAAATTAGTAAACTAAACTACATATCCACTCACAATCTGAAAAGCATTACTATCAACATGCTAACCAACACCAGAGCCATGGTCTCTCAACATGTAGAACAGTCAAAAAGCAAAATGCAGTAAGAAGAAAAACTATAGACATGCAAGCAAGACCTAGAGGAAATAATCCATCACCACCAAAGAAAAGACAATCTCCAGAAAACACCAAGTAATATTGAAGATATGGTGCATATCCCAGACAAAGATTCCAAAATCAGCATTGTAAAAGCACTCCAACAGATAAGAGAAGAATCAGGAAAAAAAGACAACAGAATGATAGAAGCATTAAATGCACTAAGGGAAAAACTAGAAAATTTTTTAAAAAGTATCAATAAGTATAACCTAATCAATGAGCTGAAGAATGAAAATGGATGCCTAAAAATGATTTGGAAGGAGACCTGGGATTTGAGTTGCATAGATGAGCTCAAAAATGCAGAGAAAAATCACGGAAACAAATTAGATGAAATAGAACAACAAATCAGCACCCTTGAGGATACAGAAATAGAGAGGAAGAAGAAAGAAAAAGAGAAATAAACAAAGTAAAAAGATGGTAGAAAAGCACAGAGATTCCTTAAAGAAAAGAAACATAAGAGTAATAGGAATCCCAGAAGGAGAGGAGAGAGTTATGGGAATTTGAAAACAATTTAATATAATAATAGAGGAGAACTTCCCAAATCTGATGAAAGAAATGAAAATAGACATACAGGAAGCCAAAAGGACACCAAACTATTTTAATGAAAGAAAATCCACAGCTATACACATCATAGTAAAACTTCCAAGAACCCAAGATAAGCAAAAAATAATGAGAATGGTTAGAGAAAAGAAACAGATAACCTACAAAGGAAAATCCATTAGACTGACCACAGATTTCTCTGAAAAGACACTCTAGTCAAGAAAAGAATGGAGTCACATCACAAAAAACTCCAAGAAAAAAGTGCCAGACAAGAATACTCTACCCTGCAAATCTATCCTTTCTCTCTAAAGGAAAAAAAATAGGACTTTCTCAGACAAGCAAAGTCTCCAGAAATTTGCTACCACTAAACCCTCACTCCAAGAAATTTTGCAGGAGGCCTCAAGATCAAGCCATAAAAAGAAAAAACAAACAAAAACAAAACAAAAAAGAAACCCAATCAAAACCCCAAAATCATGACCAGGAAACTGTTAGAATCTCAAACATCAATAATTACCCTAAATGTCAATGGTCTAACTCAACACTCAAAAGATGAAGAGTTGCAGGTGGATCAGAAAATGGAACCCAACATTCTCCTGCCTCCAAGAAACACATCTGATCTCTAAGGATAAAGCATAGACTGAAGGTGCAGGGAAAACTACATTACAAGCCCCCACAAAATGGCCCCCACAAAAAAAGCAGGGGTTTCCATTCTTATAACAGACAGAGCAGACTTCAAATTAAGAAAAGTGACAAAAGATAAATGTGGCCACTACCTAATGGTTAAAGGGTCAATCCACCAAAAAGACAAAACAATAATCAACATATACTCATCTAATGAGTGAGCACCAAAATTCACAAAACAACTACTAATAGAACTGAAATCAAACATTGATGAGATTACATACATGGTAGGAGTTTCAACATGCCACTCTCACCAAAAGACAGATCAACAAAACAGAAACTACACAAAGACACAAAAGTTTTAAAGTAAGATCTAGACCAAATGAACCTAATAGATATATACAGGACAATGCACCCCCAAGGAAAAGAATATACTTTCTTTTTAAATGCACATGGTTCATTCTCTAAAATCGATCATATATTAGACCTCAAGACTAACCTGAACAAATAAACAAAGATTAAAATAATACCAACCTTTTTCTTTGATCATAAAGTTATTAAACTAGCAATCAACAATGAAAAGAAAAGGAGAGCAAACACTACATCGAGACGGAACACTGGGTTTTTGAACATCACTGGGTAAAAGAGGAAATCAAAGAAGAAATTAAAACATACATGGAGACAAATGACAAAGATGGCACAACATTCCAAAATGTGTAGGATGCAGTAAAAGCATTAAGAGGAAAGTTCATAGCAATACCGACCCAAATAAAAAGAATTGAAGAAGCCCAAAAAATGCTCTAATCTCCCAACTTGAGAACTTAGAAAAAGAGCAACAAAAAATTCAAAACCCAGAAAAAGACAGGAAATAGCAAAAATAAAAGCAGAGATAAATGAAATAGAAACCAAAAAGAAGATCGAGATGATAAAAAACCAAAAGCTGGTTCTTTGAAAAAATAAATAAAATTGATAAACCGTTTGCAAGGCTTACAAAGAAAAGAAGAGAGAAAACTAAAATAAACTGTTCATAAATGAAAAGGAGATATTACAACAGACCCAGCAGAAAACCAAAGGGTTTTCTATGAGCATCTCTGTGCAAACAAATGCAACAACCTGGAAGAGATGAAAAATTCCTAACCAATACAGTCATCCAAAATTGAACAAAGAAGAAATAGAAAACTTAAATAGGTTAATCACAAGGAGTGAAATTGAGCAAGTCACCAGAACTCTCCTTAAAAACAAGAGCCCGAGACTGAAATGATGTGAAATATATATAAATAAATTAAAAAAAATTAAAAATGCAAATTTCACATCTGGGTTTTTAAATAAATAATGCGAAAACACTTATTAAAAAAACAAAACAACAAAAAAACCCAAAAACAAAAAAAACAAAACAAGAGCCCCAGTTCAGATAGTTTCACAAACAAATTCTATCAAACATTCAAAGAACTAACACCAGTAAAGTTAAAAATCTTTCAAAAAATTGAGAAAAGAAAGCTGCCAAATATGTTCTATGAAGCAAACATTACACTAATTCTAAAAACAAATAAAGATAATACAAAGAAAGAGAACTACAGACCAATCTCCCTAATGAATACAGAATACAAAAATTCTAAACAAAACCCTGGCAAAATGAATCCAACATTGCATTAAATGGATTATCTATCATGATCAAGTGAAATTCATCCTAGGGGCACAGGGATGGTTCAAAATCCAAAAATCAATCAACATAATCCATCACATCAACAAAGAGAAAAACAAAAAACATATGATCATATCAATAGATGCAGAAAAAGCATTCAATACAGTTCAGCATCCTTTCATGATGAAAGCCCTGGAAAAAATTGGTATAAAAGGAACATATCTCAACATAATAAAAACTATATATGGCAAACCCACAGCAAATATCATATTTAATGGGGGAAAAACTGAAATCATTTCAATTAAGGTATGGTCCCAGGCAAGGATGCCCACTCTTTCCATTCTTTTTCAGCATAGTTCTGAAATTCCTAGTTAGGGCAATAAGACAAGAGAAAGACATAAAAGTAATCAAAATAGAGAAAGAAGAAATAATGCTTTCATTATACACGGATGATATGGTACTCTATGTGAAGAAACCAAAAACTTGACAGAAAGCTAATTGAAATAATAAATCAATTCAGTAAGGTAGCTGGATAAAAACCAACACAAAAATCCATAGCATTCATATATGCAAAGAATCAATCAGAAGAAGAAGAAATTAAAAACAACACTCCATTTACCATTACACCAAAGAAAATAAAATACTTGGGAATAAACCTAACAAAAGAAGTAAAAGACCTACACAAAGAAAACTATAAAACATTCTTAAAAGGAATAGAAGATGATGATAAAAATGGAAAGACATTCCCTGTTCATGGCTTGGAAGAATGAACATCATCAAAATGGCCATACTACCAAAGGCAATCTACAGCTTCAATGCATTCCAGTAAAGATTCCAATGACATATCTTAAAGAGATAGAACAAAAATGACTGAAATTCAAATGGAACAACAAAAGACCCCAAATAGCCAAAACCCTCTTGACAAATAGAAGAAAGACAGGAGGTATTATTATTCCAGACTTCAAGCTATATACTGCAAACTATACTACAGTACTAGCATGATACTGGTACAAAAACAGACAAACAGACCAATGGATTTAGTTTGAATACCCAGAAATATAACCACACATATATGGTCAACTAATCTTTGACAAAGGGGCAAAAAAAATACACTGAACAAGGACAACCCCTTCAGTAAATGGTGCCGGGAAAACTGGATCAAGATATGTAAAAAGATGGACCAGGAAAACACTCTCACACCTTGTATGAAAATCAACTCAAAGTGGATAAAGGACTTGTATGTGAGACCTGTAACCATATTATATATAGAAGAAAACCTGGGCAAAACCCTTCATGAATTTCACCTCAGAAATCTATTTTGGGAAACAACTATAGCTGGCAAAAAAAACTGAAGGAAAAAATAAACAGCTGGGACTATATCAAGCTAAAAAGTTTCTGTTCAGCAAAGGAGACAATAAACAAAACAAAAAGAAACCCACTTACTGGGAGAAAATTTTTGCCCTTCAGACAAGTGACAATGATTTGATAACAAAGATCCACAAAAAGCTACTATAGTTCAACAAAAACAAAGCAAAAAAAAAAAAAAACAGTCAAAAAATGGGGAGAAGAACTAAAAAGACACTTCACCAACGAGGAGATACAGATGACTAATAGGCATATGAAAGAATGTACCACATCACTAATAATCAGGGAAATGCAAATTAAAACCACACTTAGATACAATCTTACACCAGTAAGAATGACCCATATAAATAAAATGGACAACAACAAGTGCTGGTGCAGATATGGAGAAAAAGGAACTCTCTTACACTGCTGGTGGGAGTGCGAACTGGTCCAACCACTATGAATGACTGTGTGGAGGACTCTCAAACAATTGAAAGTGGACTTACCATTTGACCCAGCAATCCCACTACTAGGAATCTACCCAGAGGACATGAAAACACTTATTCAAAAGGACACCTGCACACACATGTCTACTGCAGCTCTGTTTACAATTGTCAAGATCTGGAAACAAACCAAATTCCCCAAAATGATGATTGGCTGAAATAATGTGGTGTATGTACACTATCGAATACTATGCATCAATCAAGGAGGACAAACACATGTCATTCATAGCAACATGGATGGGACTAGAAAGACTCATATTAGCAGAAATAAGTAAAAAGAAAAAGAGAAATACAGGATGGTTTCACTTATGTGATGGATAGAGGGAAAACAAAAAACGAATAAGAAAAATGAGAAACAACCAATGGGACTGGACAATGGAGTGAGAGAGGAGATGGGGGAAGAAGGCAGAGGGGACAAAGGGCACAAAAGATCTGTATGGTTAACAGGTGATAGGAACCTGGGAGAGTCCCAAGATATACAATAATGTAATATAAATATAAATACACATATATATGTAAAATTAAAAAATTAATTAAAAAAATCCAGCCATCACAGATAGTTGACATTCTCTATGAATATCTCTTCTATTCTATTCCTCATTATACATTCCCAGTAATAATAATCAGTACACTAGATTTGATGCTTGTCATTTCTCTGGTATTTGAATATTTTAAATCACACATCAGTAAATAGTATATCATTTTGCATGGTTTATAATTTTGTAATTATAGTATTGTAATACGTATACCTATATGTAACTTGTTTTCTTCCCACACAAAAAAATATACCAAACAACAGAGAAAGGGAAAAATAAGTATAGCACTCCAGAAAACAGATGAACAATGACAAAAAGTGTCTGCCTATATACCTGCTTAAAAATAAAAATTGGCTTAATTATCAAATCAAAAGCATAGGTAGTCTAAATGGAAAGAAATTGAATTAACAGTGTTTCACAGAGGTATTTGATGTTGTTGAACTGTACAGTCTTGTTGGACTCAATCCTCAACTTGTGTCATCTGATCTTCATGTATTTAGTTAGAATTCAGTGGAATTATAGACATCCAAATCATGCATGGAATATAATTCAATTATTGAAAGTATGTACAATAGGCCAAGAACTGTATAAACCACTATGAAAATTTCAGGGTTACATTAAATCAAAAATGTCTATTTATATCAGAAAATATCTCTCCCAGCCTGAGGCAGTGATTTGGGTTGGAAACAGATATTCTCTTAGTTTCCCTCAGGATGGCCACTGGGCTGGCTGTATGAAATAGTTGACATAGGAGTCTGTAACAATATAGAGAAAGACTGGATCTTGTTCTTGCTATGATATCCCTGGCATACAAAATGCCAAGCAGACCTTGACTCTCTGCCAATAAAAGAGATGCAGCAGACTGCTACATGGCAAATGTCCTCGTGGGGAGACTGAACATGGTCCTCATGTGAGATATGTCTTGATGCCCCAAGGGAAACTGTGAGAAACTGAGAGAAAGAGACTCCACTTGGGAGTTTGTTAGCTAGAGGCAAATGCAAATAATCATAATGCTACAAAAGATCTGGAACAAAAATATTGCAATTATTTGCAGAGCTGACTGTCTCTTCTAGATCAACCAAAAAAATTGCATCCCATGATAAAGAATGGACAGTGACATGCTCATAATACCAGTGTTAGATAATTAAAATAGAACATTGATTGTCTGGAATAGAGAGAAATAATGGCAGGGAGGCTGGATTCCATGCCTTAATTAATTCATTTCACACTGAATATGAAAATTGTGGTACTGTAAAGGATATCCTAAATGAGAGGTTTGTCAGGTTTCTCAGTGAGTCTTGAGTAGAGATACAACAAGATACCAGTGTTTTATCACCCCTAAATCATCTCCACTCTTTCTCCCCTTGCTTGATGTTATCATCAGAACCGAGCTGCAAAATTAGGGCTGCAAGTAAAGATGATTCATTACCAAGTTACTTTAGTTGTGTATCATTCCTTGTATTAAATTTCTAAGGTCATGGTAGCATGTGTGCTTATACATCATCAGAAAAAATAGGAGAAAAGAGTGTAAAATACATGAATTGCTTGGTGACCAGATAGTTTACTAGTTCTGTGCCTGTGTAAACTCCCAGTCAAGCAAAAGAGAACTGAGAGACAAACACTCAAGAAACTGGTTTTGCCACCTGCAATTTAGATCAGCACAGTATCCAAACTAAGTGTTATTCAAAGGGAGGAGTTTTGTGACCATGGGAAGTAGGAAGAATTATAGCTGGTGGGGGAGGCATATATTGATAAAATAAATGGGTTATGTAATGAAAAAATTCCAATGTTACAGTAAAACCTTGGAAGATGTTCATTGCAACAGATGATTTTGTGTCTGCTCAAATATTTCAGATGCCTGAAAGGGTAAAGATGTTGCTTGCTGATATTTGTCCTGCTTTTGGAGAATGACAAGTTCTGATAGATTTGATAGGTGCAAAACTGAATGTACTTCCACAGGAAGACATTTTCATATCATTTATAATGAAGTGGGTATTTATAAGTCACTGAATGTAACTCTACAAAGGTAGCTTAAAAGTCTTATGATTTTTTGCTATAATCAATCTGTTAGTGAAATTTAGTTACATGTGGTCTAGCAATTCTAATTTTTTGCATGCATTGAAATAAATGCTAATATAATAAATGTTTATGTTTTCCAATATTCATAGGAATATTTATTTACTGTAGTTATAATATGGAAATAACTTGTGTCTACATATATGTAGTCTGCCTAAAAAGTTGGGTAAATGGAGACTGCTGCATGATCCCAGACAAATAGTTTACCCATCCTCCTCATGGGAGCTCTGCAACCTGGTTTCCCTAACCCAACCCATATTCCACAAGGGCATCATCTCTTTATTACAGACTTAAATGGTTGTTTCTTCACTGTCTCTGCATATGGGAAAGATAAGGAAATTTTGTTTTCTCTTTGCATAGGAATTGGGATCCAGAATCACCAAAAGAATATCCTCCACTTAATGGCAGATGAGGGTATCTTGACAACCTCTTTCAAGCATGTGTAGACCCTGAGCTACATGAGTTTGACAAATGCTAGGAATGTTAATCATTCCTTGAATCTAAACCTACTATAGCGTTTTAAAGGAAAACTCCCACCCTGCACTACCCATTTGGCCAAGTAAAGAGACAGCAAATTTTCTTGAGAATAGCA
The DNA here is from genome assembly GCA_004024945.1 of Uropsilus gracilis. NCBI lineage: Eukaryota > Metazoa > Chordata > Mammalia > Eulipotyphla > Talpidae > Uropsilus > Uropsilus gracilis. The sequence continues at coordinate 64,530 of PVHY01004386.1, read as the reverse complement.
CTTAAGCTTATGCTATCATCAATTTTAAAATATAGATTGAGTATTATAAACTTTAGTGACCATGTTGTAGATAATGTTATCATAATTTGTAATTTTATAATAAAGTTTTATTTTTTGACTATTATAATTTTTTCCCAAACTAAGCCTCCAATGACCAGTAATCTTTTACTGTCCATTTATATTGCCACAAATAATTTGTTTTTATTGCCATCCTTTTATGACTGAATATTATTTTATGTATGTAAATGTGTATATATGCATATATGTATAAATAAGATAGAAACACATTTTCTCTATTAATCTATCAGATCTATGAATACCCATCTATGTCTAGATATGTTTGCTCATTATCTACATATATGTAATATTTCCTGTAACCACTTACTCATCAGTAGACACAGTATTTTCCATGTTTCATTATAGTAATAAATGTTCCTACAAATCTTGGAAAGCATAGGACCTTTTATATTAATGTTTATTTTAACACAGTCAAACAGTTAGAATTACTAGAAAACATGTAACTAAGTTTCACCAAAGGATTGCTTTATAACAAAAAAGTCATAAGCTTCATAAATTGGTACTTCCTAGATCACATTCCAGGATTCATAAATATTCAGTTCATTATAATATTTTATGAAAGTGTCTCCCTGTGGGAGTCCACTCAGTTTTGCAGGTCTATCACACTCCAAAAATAGGAGAGATATCAACAATCTATAACTTCACCTTTTGATGCATAAGGAATATTTAGTAGAGAGAACATCATCTGTTACACTGAACTTCTTCCAATGGTCACTATAATATTGAATTTCCTTCATCACATAGCCCATTTATTTCACATCACATGACCCTAAACTAAAATTATTCATACTTTCCATGGTCACAATCTCCCTCCCTCAGAAGGACATTTGGTTTGTTTACCATGCTAGTCTAAATTTCAAGTGGCAACACCAGTTTCCTGAATGACTGTCATTCAGTTATCTTTTGCTTGACAGGTAGTTTATACAGGCACAGATCTGATGGACTTCTGGTCACCAAGCAATTTATGTATTTTTCACTCTTATCTCCTATTTTTCAATGCAATGTATCAGTATACAACCTATCATGCCCTTAGGAATTGTAATAAAAGGAATAACACACAATTACAGTAACTTGCTTATGAATCATCCTTACTTGGAGCCCTTAGATTTAGAGCCTTGTTCTAATGATGACATCAAGCAAGTGGAGAAAGAGTAGAGGTGATTTAGGGGTGATAAGACACTAGTATCTTTTTGCACCTCTACTCAAGACTCACTGTGAAAACTGACAAACCTTTCATTTGGGACAAATCCCTCATCCTGAGGTAGACTAAGAGGATATCTGTTTCCAAATAAAATCACTGCCTCAGCATGGGAGAGATATGTTCTGATATAAATCCATGCTTCTGACATTAATGTAACCCTGAAATTTTCATAGTGGTTTATACAGATCTCACTCTATTGGACATACTATTAATAGTCAAATTCTATTCCATGCACAATATCATGTCTATAATTACACTGAACTCTAACTATATACCTGAAGATTAGATGACATAGATTAGGATTCAGTTAAAAAATTGTCCTGTCTAACAACACCAAACTCCTCTGTGGAACTCTGCTAATTTAATTTTTCTCCATTCAGACTGTCTTTTGATTTAATAATTAAGCCAATTTTTATTTTAAGCAGGTATATAGGCTGATTCTTTTTGTCATTATTCATCTGTTTTCTGAGTATGTTATAATTCTTGTCCTCTTTCTCTTTCTTTTTCTTATATTTTTTAGTGGTGGTTTAAATTATTTTCTTTCTAATTTGTCTAATGTAGGCTTTGGTTAAGTGGCTACTATGTAAGTTACATAGAACCTTTATATTTATGACATTCTATTATCAATTACTTACAACTGGAGACTGAATGCATTTTAAATCTTTAATTTAAATTCCTCATTTTATGCATTTGGTGTCACAATTGCATTTAAATTAATAAATATTATAGTTATAGCAGTTTTTACTATTTTTTATTTTAACCTACAATAGTGTCCTAAGTGTTAATCCACTGCACTTATATTACATTTTCTTTACCAACACAAATTATATTTTCATATGTTTTCAACAGAAAGTAACAACCTTTTGCTGAAACCTACCTAGGATTCCCTTAACTTTTGTTGTCAAGCCTGTTTAGAGATTATTCGTTCCTCCAGATATTGCCTGTCTGAAAGACTCTTTGTAACTACTCTAAAAATGAAGTCGGTTATGCCGGGTCATTGCTCTTGGCTGGCAACTATATTTTCTCATCATTTTGAATAGATAATACTAGTTTATTCTGACTTGCAGAATTTCTGAAAATCTGACAACATTCATGATTGCTTTAAAATCGCCCTGCCAGGTTCTTATCTCCTTTATTTACCTACCTAATTTAAAGATGTTTGTTTCATTCAATTCAACCCAGTGAACCAAGAACACAACCTCACCAGTTACTGCAATCATACTACCAAGGGGAATGTCCTAGGCTATACGGACAACAGGATTGTGAGGATAGAGAGAAAATAGAGACAAGCTAGCTGGTTTAATATGATAGGCATGATGATCTCAAGCTTCCTTCAACAACACTGTGATTTGCCTGCAGCTTTTAGTAGCTGAGAGACACTTCATTTTGGTTTGATAGAAGCAGATATGTATATGTATATAGACACAGAGAATGAGCCTCCTCATAGAACCAATTCTGTATTATTATGATTACAGAGATTATATCCATTATCAATGATCTAATGAGAGTAAACCCACTAGTTGGATCTTTTTATATTGCTGAGCATGAAGAACAGGTCAGAAAAACTCCAGACTTCCACAAAGAGTTTATTTTTATATCAGCAAGTGGGAAGCAGTTGTTGAGTCTAAGTCCACCTACATTACACTAGGAAATGAGTTCAAATGGATAAAGGGTACATCTTGGCAAATAGATAGATAAGAGGTGATAATAAAGCTGGAAAATAGACACTGTTGTGTTCGAAAAATAGATTAAAGAGCAAATCTTTTCACAATTGTAACTAATTAAATAAATCTCTAGCAAATTTGAAACTACAAATTGGTTGTTTTCTATATTCACAAGTATTCTAATAATATAGAACGGAAACATTCCTGTGTCCTTGTACAATGCTTGACAATTAACTGATGGAGTATTTGTGACACAATTTTTGAATTATATAATACAGACATATATGCATGTAGTGTTGTTTTATACTTTTCCAATTATTATTTTTTTTTGAGTATCATATCTCTAAATCTTACTCATGTCATGAAACTCTTGGAATCAGGTATTGATGTGAGGAAGTAAAATTTAAGAAGCAAATATGAAAGGAAAAATTGACTTCATGATACCATTTCTTGTGAAATCAGCTCAGGAGTGCAGTCTCTGAATCATACCAGGCTCAAGACTCAGAAGCAACTACTCCTTTTTATCCTTTCCTGTTCTGATCACTTTATGACAACAAAACAGACAGCACTTTGTGATGACGAATACAGCAGCAGCCACGCAGGCCAGCAGGAAGCCAATCACATCCAGCGAGTGTTCCTGGACCCAGGTGAGGTCATGGGAGGCTGGTCGCAGGTGCTTGGCTCCTTTGTTGCGCATGACATATTCTATCCAGAAGATAGCCCGATCCATAGGCTTCATTGGTTGATCATGCTGCATTCTGGATAGTTTCATAATATTTTCTTTGTATCTGGAGAAAAACAGAAATCAATAAATATTACAGGAATTTAATTTACCTAAGCATATTACTGCCTTTTTTAGAAATGCCATGAATATGACTCACAGAAATGTCACAGAATTGCCAATTAAGATATAAGGTGGAATAGTAATTCTTTCCTGTTAGAGAATTGGCATGATTCCTGTGGGAGTTGTGAATGGATAGTGGATATGAACTTTCAGGAGGAGATTTATGAACTGTATATAGGAGATTTATGTTATCGTAGTCCCTGTTCTTCCCACTCTTCGTTTTCCCTCTCTGCTCTTATTCTGCAGTCAGATGACATCTGACATAGTTATCATAGTATGACATTCTCTACTCAATATTTTTATTTGGATTCTTATCCCATTAATGCCAATTACTGGTGTTTGAGCTGTAGAACTTGCAATACACACCAAATGATTTCTTTTACTTCTTTGATTGTGCACACGCTGATGTATTCCTAGATGGTCATTGAAATTGCCTGAAATACCTCATTGTGGCTATTTTGCTCTTTTATCCCTCTGGCTTTCTCCTAGACCTCTTTTCAACAAGCTCTAAAGTCTTGTCTTGCCATCCTGATTGAGTTTTCAACAATTGGTTACATATAAAAAAAGCTTTTACTGATCTCACTGTGAGAATATCGCAATTAATTTATTTTTTTACTTTTCTACTTGCCTCCTAGAAATTTAGAAAGCATAACAATTTCTCTTAGAATAATCTTAGGTGAACAAAGTAAATGTGCACATATCCTAAGTGAGCAGCTAAAATCTCCAAGTGAGTAAATTATTATGAAGTGGAGATCCCCATGGAGCAACTACCTTGATGTTGGTTTAGGACAGCATAGGTTGTAACTTACTGTAACTTAGGAGTCACTAATATGTTCCTGAATCCTTTTATTGACTCTTCCCTTCTTGAATCAACTTCTGGGCTGTCTTTTTACATTGTTGCTATTTAGATATTATAATCATATGAGCTATGTGATTTTATCTTTGAAATATCAGGGTTTTTTTGGTTAATTCATTTATTCCATTAAGTGATAATACCTCAGATCATATTTTACTTTATAATCAATGGCATTTGTACTGTCAACAATACTGTGAAGTTCTAATAAACAAGTCATATTTCTCTACTTTTGCACATATATACATACTTTGCATAATATAATTGCAATATATGTACATATACAATATATAATGTGTATATGTATGCATTAGATTTGTGACTATGCTAAGAAGGATATTGCTGAGGAGGTATAAAAATGACTTTGTGTCCTTTATGATTTGGAACTAAATAGTTCATGGATTTCTAAAATTAGACTTCTCTTTTTATTTTTTTATTTTTCCTTTTAATGGCTTCTAACTGAACCTAGTAACCATGGACAATATGCTTACTATGTGCATATGTTTCTAATTTATTGAGTGTTATTTTATACTCAGGACCTTATCAGTTCAGTACCTATTTCAGTTCTTTAAATATGTGTATTCTCTATTGTTAATTTATATATGTTATATTTACAAACTGTCCTTTTCAAAACTGCAAAACTCTCATCCATTCTTCTGGTCTCTTTTTTATATCATTGAAAAATATGCTTAGAAACTTTATATTATGACTATAGATTTGTATATTTGTAGTTGTTTCAATTTGTGTCACTGTTCTGAGATTTTATTTAGTTATTACCAGTAAAATTTGCATTGTTTTGAAAGAATGATCCACTTGATGTAGCAATGAAATATTAATTTTTATTTTATTGGTTCTGTTTCTTGTCTTGTAATTATATATATTTGAAATAGATATTTTGCTCCCCTTGTACTTATAAACAATTGTATACTTTGATTTTCACATTACCATTGTACTCTGCATTTTCTTTTCCATCCATCTAACCTGCTTTACAGTTCACTTTATATGTATATTTCCCCCTCAAAGTATTTGTAAATTCAATTTTATTCCAGGTAATATACTTTCAAACATTCCATTAATATAGTAACTGATTACAGTAATCAGTACAACTGAATTGATGCAGATCATGCTAGACACTACAAATCTGCCATAAAACATTGCTACTAGTTATGAAAAATATTCAGTATTTCATCATCATATGTAAGATTTTATATGTTTTCAAAGGCTCATTCAGAAAGTAAGAAATTAACACACCAGGATTGAGACTAAATATATGTAGATCATATATTTCTTTATATACTTGTATTTGTTCTATAATAATAAATATAATGAATTGTTTTTTATACACGATGAAGAAGACAAATTTATAAACTATCAATTACTGGAATAGATATTTTTTCAAAAGAAGATATATGATGACTGGTCAACAGATATGAAAAGACACTCCTTAATGTGGCCGTAAAGGATATACAAATAAATACTACAATGCAATATCACTACTCTACTTACTAGGGAGTTTAAGTTAGAAAGACTTTTGATAGCAACTCTTGATAGCTATATGGAAACTTTCAAACAGGATCATGGATGCTATATGGTGGATTTCTTTGACGCCAATTTGAAAGTGCCTTTTAATATTATCACATGCTAGGTCAATTTAACTCTTAACTATATATCCAAAAAGAATGAAAACATGCTTGCATGAAACATGTACAACAAATATTCACAATAACTTTAAATAAAAACAAAAATTATTTATGAATGATAAAAATTATTTATACCATAGAACACTTCAAAATTTGAAGACTGCCATGAGGATGAAATACAATACCTTATCATAGATGAAAGAACCAGATATTTTAAATGATTTTGATCATATGAAAAATTTTGATCATATGAAAACAGTCCAGATCTGGACAATTCATAGTGCCAGAAAGTAGAATTATGGTTATGTAAGATAAGAGGAAATTGGACTGACTTCTATAAAAGATTTTTTAAAGTATGGTGAAAATTGATTATAATGATGAGTTAATGTCACTGTAACATACTATATTTATTTGAATTTTAAATTTTATTACATACCAGTGGTACTGATTGATAAAATTTGTCAATTATAGCAAGAGATCACTTTCTGATCACAAAGAGATTTATCTCTCTAAAATTTGGTACTGATCTAAAATATTTTGATTTCAAATTTTTTATTCATTTCCCTGAGTGATTTTTATAAGCTTTTGAAAGTGTTTTTCCATAGTTCCCTATATAGTTAAGGCATTGTTTATAGAAAATTGTTGCAGTGATCCTTTACCATTCACTCAAGTAGAGTCAAAATGAAACTGAAATTAATTCAGATTGAAATAAATCTGCTCTGATAGGTTAAAACATGTTGATAGTTTTATAGTTAGTAAATTATTAAATGTTTATAATTATAAAAATATAGTTTCATAATTATTATTTATAATTATAAGAAAGAGAAGAAACAATGTTGACAAAATAATATTGTAAACACTAATGAGAGAAATTCTGATACTTACGATGGGTCATTAATAACTGTCTTCAATGCATTGAGCAAATCTGTGCTTGACATTTTTTGGAAGTCCACTTCAACAGCGGCTCCCTTCACCTTCATATGGGCAATGTTATCAGGCTGGTCTGCAAACAGGGGAATGCCCACCATCGGGACGCCATGGTAGATGGCCTCGTAGACACCGCTGGCTCCTCCATGGGTTATGAAAGCTTTGGTTTTCGGATGACCTGAAATAGAGTGAATTTCAGGAAACTAACTATAATTCTGAGGAATCAAATGAGAGTAGATTAATATAATGGAATGAATGTGGCACTGTTTTCTAGATGAAAGATTATTGTTCACATAAAACTCACAAATAGCTTTTGATCTATAACTAAGAAAGAATTTAGGATTATTTCCCCACAACCATAGCTTATATAGTTTTTACCCCTTCTTCCTCTCTGACCCCTTTTAACTTGAGAAACTTCAGTTAGTTAATTTTCAACCTATTTTTTAAGTATATTGCTATATAAGTTGTCTGCTTTATAAGGCAGTATTTCTCTTTTTCACTCTCACTGACTTTGCTACATGTCCAAGAGCTCTTTCCATTTTGCTGTGAGTCCAACATTTAATCTTTCATTATGTCTGAATGCAATTTTATGGTGTGCAATATACCACTCTTCTAATTCAATCTTGTATTAATGAGTTTCAGGGTGTTTTCCAGTCCTAGATTTATTAAATAATATTGCAAAATATTTTTAAAACATTTGACTTTTGAGTGAATGGCTTCCTGTCTTTGGAACTGGATTATGATGTCTGTGATTATGATGACTGGGTATTTTCATTTTGTGGTTTAGTAAGATCAGATTGCTTTCCATAATACCTACACCAGTTTAACTGCTAATTCTAATAGAACAACTTTTCCTCCATGTTCTCTCCACCACTTGCTTTTGGAGGTCTTTTTATGTGTACACTTTTTAAAGGCACAAGATATCTCACTGTGGTTTTAACCTGCACCTCTCAATTAAAAGTTATATGTAATAAACTTATTTTATGAATTTTTTCATTTTGGATCTCTTTCTTGGTAAACTGTTTTTTTAGATATGCTTCCAACTTCTTAATTTGTCCTTCTAGTTCCAGTTTGAAATATATGTTTTCTTTTGGGTTATATGGAAATTAGCCCTTTGGAAGTATGCAACGTGCAAATTTTTTGATGATTCAATAACAAATCTGTAGAATCTTTTTCCCCCTACTGTATGAAAGCTTTTAAGTTAGGGGCAACATCAATTATTTTTTATTTTATTTCCTTTGCCATAAGGGTTGATTTTTCAGAAGCATCTTCATCATTGATGTCATAAAATATCTCACCAACATTTTGGTATGTATTTTATTCCTGCAGGTCTTATATCTAAATTTTTTATCAAGTGATACAATTAATTACTAAATTTATTACTGCTACCATAGCCAAATGCATTATGATATAGGCTTAAGAAAGGATAAGTAAATCCGTTGAACAGAATCAAGTGTGCAAAACTCAATTGGCATATATGCTAATATTAATTTTATGATAATACAGTAAAAATCACAGGCTTGGGACATAAAAGTCTCTAATAAATGGTGCTGGGAAAACTTGAGGATACATTTAAATAAACAGCTTTTCGTCATTTCTCTGTTTCCATGCACCAAAACAAAGCAATAAAAACAAAAATTTACATGTACTAAGATTTTCAGCAATAAAATACATAAAATAAAAGCAGAAATCATTGGTGATATGTCCATGACATGAATTATAAAAACATTATTGGAGACTTTACTGTTAGAGCAAGGAAAATAAAAGCAAAAAAAACAAACAAACAAACAAAAAAACAAACAAACCTGGTATTAGCTCAAGTTAAAAGTTTTTGTTGTTATTGGGAAAGGAAATAAAGGTAGATTTAAAAATCATTTTATGTGAGAAAATGCATGCTATATAACTTACAGAGCTTAATAAGTTACAAAATATATTTTTAAAATTTCAACTTTTAAAATAAAGAGCCCATTTAATAACTGGGCAGTAGATTTGTACAAAGAATACACTAAGAAAGATATTCAGAAAAACTAAGTGAACATGAGAAAAAATGTTCATTATTGCTTCTAATAAGTACAGGTTAAAACCACTACCAGATGTCATCTGACACTGTTGAGGATGGTACATGTAGCAGTGTTCCCAACAACAAGTGGTAGACAAAATGAGGAGGAAATGAGCACTACTAGCTATTGATAAGAATGTGTAATGAGCAGCCATGGTAGAAAGCAACCTGAATTTTCCTTTAAAAAAAAAAAGAAAATACTGTATGTTCCAGCCACCCCACACATGTGTATCAGTATGAAGAATATAAAACCACTTGACTCAATAAAGCATACTATGTATGATGTTGATACAGCAGTATTTTTAACAACTAGGACATGAGGTATCCAGAGTAATCACTGGTATTCATTGGATCAAGAAGAAATGGTATATTCACATTATAGAATATAACTCAGTCATAAGAAAGAAGTTATCCTAGAATTTACAGAAAAATTGTAAGAGTTCAAGGTAATAAAGCAAATCATATCATATCAAAGATAATTCTTTGATATTTTTTATAGTATGCAATCTGAGAAAGAAAAAGTATATAAAATAGCTGATATTAATAAGAGAAGTGATATTTTCTGAGATTAAGAAGGACAGGGAAGGTAAAAAATCAAGTAGCTATAAGAGTTGGTGGGGGGGAGAAGTAAAGAAACATTATGAATGAAATATATATATATATATATATATATATATATATATAGAGAGAGAGAGAGAGAGAGAAGTAGTTATACCTAAAAGAAGGATACTAGATTCTATTACAAGGGATGTGATATTACATTGACAACTTTTACAATTTATCTTTTTTTCACATATGACTAAAAATAAAGAAGTGAAATCTTATTGCTATTTTCAATTAGAGATGTTCAATAAATTTGTTTCCTTCTGAAATATTATCAGAATGGTTGGACTTCTTTAATAACAGTGCTTGTGTTCCAGACTCTTACCAAGAAGGTCATTTTGGGGGAGCCATTTATACAACTGAGTGTTTTTCCCTAAGGTATCTGGTTTCTTGCCATCAAATCTCCATAGAACCTATTAAGGTAAAGAATATATGTTGTTCTAAGAGTAAAAATTCAAGGATATAATATATTTGCATTCTAGAGACATTCAGAGATAAACATGTTTAACACTTTTCATCACATGTATGCAAGGAGGCAATAGTTGTTAACACTGAATAATATCAAAATACTGGAATGATAACTAGTCACACATTTGTGTGTCAATTTTATGCTCATATACATGTGATTTTGATCATGATTCTTTACAAAAAAGAAAATGAAAAGTGAGATTATTAATAATTAAGGGGTTTTATATAGACATAGCATAATTTAAAATTCTTAGTAATGCATAACAGCTTTGAATTTACTTTTTAATTTATTATACTTACTCTTGATTTCCATGTAATATTAGCATACTTATTTCCATGTAAATGTACCAGAAGGAGTTTATTAATTCCAAATTTTCCCATATATTATATTAACAAATATTTGCATCATTTTGTTTACAAAAGCCTTAGGCAACATAATACAGTACTCAAAGAGATAATTTGCTAAAGAAAAAAGTGATCTGCTTTGTAAGTACATTCAGCTGCTTTTAGATGACTCTTACTAAATATGGCATGAAACCTGGATGTTTTTGCTGTTTTTGACATTGTAAATTCATTCAGTATAAAAAAGGAAATTCTGTTTTCATGACATAAATATAGTTCTTGAGTGAATTCCAAACTGGTAGAGTGTCAACATTTACTTAAGGTACTATGAATACATTAACAATAAATATAAAATATAGACAACATTGATTACTCTAAGACCTTAGCCATCATTCTCTGAGCAACATGGCAGAAGTATATAGAATGGGCCAATTACAAATATAGAGGAAATAAAGCCTGAATTTGCCACAAAGCTACATTGCTTAATAATCTTTTATACTTTATCAATTCCTACTTAACAGTATTGAAATATTAGTCCTTCCTGCTAACATTTGCATTGTATGCTGACTTCAGATATTCTATTGCAGATGGCAAATGGCAAAGCAATATATAGCTATTTCTGTATCTGCCCACAACACAAACTGTACACTGTTTCCTCTTAAATATATTTCACTCTGACTCATAATCTAGTGCTATAGTTGTCAATCAAAAAAAGTTCCACTGTACATTTTAGCACCTCACAATATATTTTGTTTGAAATGATGTCAAGAAAAAATATGTAATTCCATGATTGTCTAGGTATTATGAAAGAAACATCTGTAATCACTTCCTTTATGAAGCACACATGTACGGTGGTTGTCAAGCAATGAAGAGACTAATCTAACCTTTTGTGGAATCTGGGCAAGGGCCGATGCAATCACATTCGCTCTCTCCTCTGGCATGTTACTGATCATGGAGCCCAAAGTGAACACCACAATACCGTTTTCTCCAGAGCTCTGTGCAAACTCTTCCATTTCCTGCGAAGGAAGATTTGTTCCATCATAAAGGAGAAACAGCTCTTCCAAACCATTTAAAGTGATTGCCAAAACAGCTGTAGAGTTCAACAATCACCAGGAATTATTATACCAGTGCCTTTTAAAAGTTGTGGTAAAATTTATGTAACATAAAATTTACCATCTTATTATTCCTAACTCTGTATATCAGGGGAGTTAAATAACACACAGGAGGAGCTTGCTCACTTTGTATCTACTAAATGAACTAAATTGAAACAGTTAATAATTAATATTTTATTTCCTTGATTAGCAGCAGTAAGATAAAATTAGTTATGTGGAATGAGTTTATATTTTTTTTCTATAACCCTTTAATCCTGCCTTAACTCAGTCAGAAATTTCCAGGCACTCTATTGTTTTATTTGATGGCAATTGATTAAGAATTTTCTGGATCCAGAAGTCTGCCATAGTGATTTTCAGTTTCTTTGAAATAGTTCTAAGAGGCCCCATATAATACATAGCTTTATATGCATTGTATTTTTTGAAACTTTTCAAATGTAACATCTTTTACTCTGAATTTGTATTGTAAAATTGATGTTCCATTGGTATGTGCTAAATGTATTAGTTGTGAAGAATATGCATTACCTTACTGTGTGCCAGGGAGCATATTAATCATAGTGCCATAGTTAAAGCAGGATTTTCTTCAATAGAGATATCACCCTCTTGAGAAAGTGACTGCCAAATATAGAATTCATTTAAAAGTCCTATTTGCTTGAAATCGTTTGAGAATAATACTGACTATAGTCTCAATCCTTGTCATTGAAAACTAAGCTTGATTATTTTATATATTGCAGCAATTCTATATTGTTCTATGTAATCTCAATTAAAATATGAATGTAGAGGGGGTCACAAAGTTAACTAAATATTTTGTTAAAAATATATGCTTGTATCATTTTTGAGGTGGTTTGTTGTACCTTTTGTTTTAAATATTACAATTGGTGTTTTCTCTCTTCAACTTAATGAGAAACTTTCCAAAACAAAGTAAGTTTTCCATTTCATTCATTGTTCTAAAGCAACTTTTTGAAGTTTTTGTAGACTAAAAAGCAAAGGATACCTTTTTTCAAAACATGTCTTTGTTTATTGTATTTTGTGCACAGAAGTATATTTCCACTCTGAAGTTGTTAGTTTAAATATGAAGCTCACTGAATTTTCTGAAGACTCGTAAGGTGTTTCTAAGATATATGTCACACTTTTTTTTACCTGTAACATTATTTAAATTCATCTTTGTTCAATATTGTGTCTCTTCAGCTCATTAGCCATAACTCTCGTAGTGCAAGTCATAGTAGATATCTCCTGAGCAGTAGAGTAATCCTAGTCAAGAAATCTGACTATTCTTATTCTCTGACATATTTCTAAGGAAAATTCTCATGCTCACAATGTTAACATTTAGATAAGTATGGAAATGACAAAAAGAAAATCATGACCTAGTCCTCTTTCCATTAAGTGATCTTTTGTTAAATAAACCTCTTGGTAGGATTTTAAATAGGCCAGGCAAATTTTAACAACACTGTTTGCTCTCATCAATTCATAGAACTTAAAATAGATACCTTAATCCAATTTCCACTTGTATTCAACTTACTGCATGAACCTGTAGCAGAGGAATTAAGCAAGAATAAAAAATATCACAGACAAAAGTGAAAAAGAATTGAGGAGCAGAGAGGGGACTGGAAGAGAGGGGGATAGAGGAGAAGAAAGAGTAGAGAGGAGAGGACATAAGGAGAAAGAGAAAGAAAGGATTAGGTAAAGGAAGGGCAAGGCAGGGCAAGACAGAGCAAGGGAGGGGAATATGTTTTTCTAATCCCATGTACAAATAATACATATGGAAAACAAAGTTTCCACTAACAAACTGTTAGAATTGATAAGCCCAGTAAAGTTCCAGGATACAAAATTAATATACAAAAATATTTCGCACATTTACACATTAACAAAGTATCAGAAAGAAAGCTTTGATATTGGTGTTGCAATGATCTTGAATAAGACATCAGAAATACAGAAGAACTCTTTTGCAGCAAACAGGTCAACAACAAAATTAAATGACAGCCTATGGAGTGAGGAATAATGATGACACATTTTAAGTGTTAATAGTCAATATAAAAAATAACTCACAACTCATTAGTGAAATAACTGATTAACCTGACAATTAATAAAACTGACTGAGGAACTGAACAGACATATTTCAAGGAAGGCAAACAAATAGCCAACAGGTATATGTAAAGTGTTTCAAGATCACTCATTTATTATCAATAAAATGCACATTAAAATCACAATGATATTTCAGCACACTTCTCTTAGACTATTATAAAAAAGAAAAGACAAGAATTTTGCTGAAGTTATGGAAAAAGGATTACTTTGGCCATGTTGATTTACAAAAAAATGTAATTCTGTACTTGAAAAACATCTTAACTTCAAAAATAAAATGAATCTATCATTTCATGCAGTTATCCTACTTCTAGGTATGTATTTCAGGGATATAAAAAAGGATTTCAATCCAGTATCTATTAAGGCATTAGTTATAATAACCAACCTATGGAGATATTGTGTCTGTCAGAAAATTAATGGATACAGCCTTGGGAGACTGAGGAGAGTGATCACTTGCGTGTGTGGGTTTGGGATTACTCTGGGCAACATAGCGAGAATTAGCCTCAAAAAAAAAAAGGAAAAAAAATGCATACAGACTGTGATATATACATATATATATATTCCATGATATATACATATATAATAATCCACAACATGTAACACAGAATATTATTCAGTCATGAGTATGAAGAAAGTTGTGCCATCACTGACAAATATATGGAGTTAGTGGACAATATGCTAAGTGAAATAAGACAGCCAGAAAGGTAAGTACAGGGTATTATCATTCACATCTACAATTTAAAATTAAGTGAAATTAGGAGAAAGAAACTAGAAATGTGTATACTGGAAGCTAGGGGTGAAAGAAAAGGAGATTGGTTAAGATTACAATACTTTTTATAAACATGAATAAGAGAGAGTTATAATGTGTAACTTGCTATATATATATATATCGGATTGAACTGTATTTCATATTTGAAATTTGTTGACACTAGAATGTATGTGCTTTTAAAGACAACAAATAAGTCAGTATGTATACAGTGGGTGTATCAACTACCAAAAGGAAATCTACTCAGTGTTCATATTTGGGAATTCACATGATGCACATTTTAAAATCTTACAATCTTATATGTCATTTATAATTCACTAATGCTGAGTGAATTGATTGAATAGAACTTTTACTCATGCTCATGGTAGTTCTTGTGAGACTTGCCCAATATAGTTAACATTTATAATCAAAAGAATACAGCTAACCTTGAATATAATGGGTCATGCTAATGAGAAGTTAGGGAAATAGGATGTTTTAAGATATCATAAAATATTTCTGTTAGGTGACTTACTTTTGCTGTGTTTTTATGCATGTAATCTCAATATGAAATATTCTCCTTAATAAGAAATATTGCCCTACATGCTAACAGACTTCTTTTCAAAATTATGGTAAGCAGAAATTATTTGATCCCTATTATACATGTTTGATTTTGGTTTTTATTTTTAGTGTGCACTCTTTTTCTGCTCATGCTGTCAGTCTGCTATGGTGTGGAAGCCATCTGCAGTGGCACTGAAACAAGTATTTGTACAAACATGGTGTGTGATCATAGACCCCTGGTGAAATAAGCTAAGCTATCCCTTCATGTCCTGAGGTGTCAAACATACAATGTCCAGGGAAAGGAATTTGGATGGTAGAGTGAATGCAAAGTCAATGTTGGGTTTTATTAAAAATATTGTGTGGCCTCACATTATGATTGTTGAGTGCTTTCCTTTTCAACCTAGAATACTGTTGAAGAGTCTCAGTGCAGATGAAACAAACAGGAACAGGTTACCTTAGGCAGGGGTTTGGCAGGCTTGCACTGGAGTCCTCCAACAAATTCATGATTTGATAGGACTGGTTGAGGAAACCCAAAATCCCAAGAGTTTCGAATGAGCCAGATATCAGCTTTGCCCATTACCTCAAATAATGTGGTAGGTCTTCCTGAAGGAAAAAGGAATAAAAGCTAGCTGAAGTGAAAATATTTTGAATATCTCAATATGAATATAGCAGGCAATTTTCTAAAATGAATTTGTAATCATCACAAAATTCAAATTATAGGTCTGAGTTTGCAATAGTGTCATTCTTTCTTCATTGTTGGAAACAGTCCTTCAGAATACATGACAAAATAGTTCAAATTTTACAAAAGTTAAAAAAAAATCAAAGAAAACAGTCTCCTCAAAGCTCCTAGACTGGTATGCAGAAATATGTACCATCTTATCTAATGTCTGTTTTGATCAAAGTAGTTTATGAAATTTCTAATTCCTCTCAAAATGACAAATGAGAATATATTACAGCAACAAGGAGGATGAAAAGATACACCTTGGAAGAGGTTTGGGCCATGAAACTTTTATATTTTATAGTAAAGATCAATACATGTTATTATATGTTGTCTAAACTCATGGAATGCACAGCATCATTACATTGAAGTATAAAACTTCAAAGATGTGTTATGTAGGGTCATCAATTATAACAAATCAGCCTCTTTTTTTTTTTTTTTGAGTTGTTGATAATGGGACCCTTTATGCAGGGTGTGTGCAGGTATTTTTGCAAAATCTAAACTCAATATTCTGCATAAAATAAAGTATGTTACGAACAAAAAGTGAGAATGGATATGATATTGCACAAGATGCTCACAGTTGAATTTGAGTTTTCTGAAACTTGCAACAATAATAGACAAAGGGTTGAAATTATTCTAATATTTTAATTTCTATCGCTATGCTATTAAGTGTTTCTTTTTATAAACATTTGTCACTTTTCTTATACAGGGCAAATTTCTCCTAAGATGTAGTTTTAAAACATTATGATCCAAGGTAGTAGGAGAAGGAATATATCACTTTATCAAATAAAACATGACTTACCTAGTACTTCGCTGTAAAACTCATCCCAAGACTTCTGGTTTACTGTTTGGAACCAAAAGTCAAAATAGAGCACATATAGCATATTTTTAACCCTCTCCATGAATGTCATTCGATCACTTAATTCCGATAAAACAACAGGTACATAGGATGGTGGGAATGGAAGCTTTGCAACGTGCTTTTCAAATTGATTTCCAGGTGTGAAGCGGAGACTGTACACGAAAGGTATGTGAAGCAACTCTGCCAGCAGCTCACCACAGGGACAAACGGCATCTGCGAGAACAACATCAAATCTTGATTCTTGGAGCTTTTTCAGAAGTTTCTTGTTCCTAACAACATCTTTACAGAGCTGTTGGAAAGCATCAAAAAATTTCCAAACTAGATCTTGTGTTTTTGAATAGTGTGTTAAAAAGGAATCTCTCGGCAAATCATATGTCCAGTTACTCGCTAGGTTCTTGAATATACTTTCAAACTCATTTTTAGAGAAAGATGTAGGATAAATCTCAAATTTAATGGCAGATGGTTTGTTGGGGTCCACAAAAATGGAAGCTTCAGATGTCACAACAACCACTTCATGACCTCTCTCAGCAAGTTCGTCCAACATTGTCTTCATATTGATCCAAAGACTATATTCCGGTGGCCATACCAGCACCTTCCCACAGTTCCCAGAGCTAAAGTAACAACCCAGTTGCAGTAGCAGAAGAGCTGAAATCCATTTCACAGACATTCTGATGAAATGTGCTCTTTCAAAATATGCTTTCGTTTCTGGCCTTGCTCATGCTTAAATCCTGGGGAAATTAAACACAAAGTTAAAATGTAACTGCCACACCTCAAAGTAAATTAATTGTGTTCGCAATCAGAACATTTGTGTGGCATGCAGATAAAGATGAACTTTTTTGTATACAAATGGGTTCAATGTTTGAAGATTACAATTATTATCCCTAGGTTAGAGTTAATGATCTTACTTGTGTAGGCCACCTATCTTACATAATATACTTTAGAATATTATCTAGAACAGTGGAAACAGAGACTTGAATGTGCTTGACATCTGCTAATTGAAGAATTAAACACAAAACTCTTGTGCAGTTGAATCAGAATCATAGTCATTTTTTAAGAGATTGTTTTGTTTGGGTTCATAAAGCCCACTTAAAGTTTAGTTTACTTGCTGAATTTAAAATGTAGAGTTTAGTCTTTTTTAGGATAGTCAGAGAATTTTGTACCTCTGTGATACAAATTTCAGAGAATTAAGTCATTCCCCAAAGAAGATTTTGCTTAGTTTTTTTCTCTTTTCTTCTAGACAAGAATACATCTAGTATTGTTTTTATTAATTTCCTAATCTGAGCAATTTCTGTCACAAAGGATACAAATACACTGAGTGTGGTCTCTGCCACTAAGCCAAATCAGCTGCTACCAGCCTGTTGCATAGAGCAGGGTTACACTTATTTCCTTAGGAAGCACAGCGAATGTCAGCCTTTTCACATAACGATAAACTAGTTGACTCTCTGTCACTATTGAAATGGAAAAGAAAGCCTTGGCCAGATCAGCTGCTTCAAAGTACTATATTGCCCAGTTTTGTCTCTCAGATGACCCGTTTATCAGCAAGGCTGTCACTGAAGGCGCTGCTGTATGTGAGGGGGGGATCCAAATTATTCAACTCACAGCAGTCTACCAAAAAGTGCCAATAGACATCAGGCTTCTTCAGCAGCTATATGGGTGAATTATAGGGTCTGTGGGCAGCATGCCCGGGGTCTTTTTTCTCTGACTCTTCTATTGAACCCATAATCTCTTCATGGCCTCCTGCAACAGATACTGTTTAGTTTTTTTCAATTACCTAAAAAATGATTTGATGCTCAGCATCAGTATGATGCGATGCTCAGCATACCCGTGCATAAATGCCTTCACCACAGCACCCTAAGAAGAAACTCTCCAGCTGTGGTTTGCAGCTCCAAGTCACATAGCACATCCAACCCCAGGATGTATTCTGAAATTAGTGACACAGATGCTTTATACTCTTTTGCGTGCACTCACCTAATCCCCAGGGGTAGTTTCACTTGGCTTTCAGTGTGACACTCTTGCCTCCACAGCCATCAATATAACAAACAGACTCCTGAAACCTCACTGGGTGCCCATATAAAAGAGTACACTCTGACCCTGATTACTAAAGTCTCAATAACATTCAATTGATTGTATATCTTGACACCATTTTTTTCATTTACCAGGTATGTTCAATGATGTGAGGTTGGTTTAAACATCATATTTATTTAGGATTCTAGATACCAGCATCTTTAAAGGTAGAGTTTCACAACACTCCCTCCATCATAGCCCTATTAGTTCTATACCATGTTCCATTGGATGTCCTCCTCCCCATTCCCACCCCACCATACTCCTTTTCTGTTTGTTTCAGCTTTGCAGTCAGGTGTCAAGAGTTTGCTATTGATTTGATTTTGTCTTATCCTTTCCTTATTTTTCTATATTACATATATAAATAAAAAACCTGGTTATTGTCTCCTTTTGAGTTCTTTCATTTAGCTTTATCTTTTCTAGTTCCAAATAATCACAATTGGTAAAATATTGGGAGTACATTACATGAATATACAGATCAAAGAAATTTGCAACATAGAAGAATTTTAAGGCAATGAAATGACTTGTATGCTGTAACATGTCATTACTACTTGTTAAAACCATAGAATATATAAAACTGTTATATGGGTTATGAAGATTGAATGATGAGCTACGTAGGACTATCCATGTTCATAAATGTACCACTGGTAATAAGTGGTAATAAATGAAATACTGACTTTGGGGACTGCTATGCGAGTGGGTGTGAGGTTATTTGTAAATTTTTATTCAATATTATTGTGAACTGTAAGAGATGTCTAAAACAAGGTTTCCTACAAGCAGAAAAGCAAGAATTTGTATGATTTTGTTTTAAGAGATACTCAGAGTTGAATTTGTGTTTCCTGACTCCCTAAAGTATCTTGCAATTACTATGGACAACAGGTTATAAATCATCCAGTAATAATATCTCTCCACAACATTTTTGAGAAGAAAAATCATTCTCCTTAACATTCACTTTTAAAGAAAAAAGTCTCTGACTATATGGTAATACAAACTCACCTTCTAAGTTATTAGGAATATTAAGACATCCCTTGACTCACTTAAAGCATGCTTTACCTAGTATTTCACTGTAAAACTGATTCTGTTACTTTTGACTTATTGTTTGAAATCAAAGTCAAAGTAGAGCATATACAGCATATTTTTGCCCTCTCTATGAATACTATTTGATCACTTAATTCTGACAACACAGCAAGTGTATAGGATGGTGAGAATAGAAGTGTTTCAATATGCTTTTCATATCGATTTCCAGATATGAAGGGGAGACTGTACACAAAAGATATTTAAGCAACAGGTGATCATCTGAGAGAATGAGATTGATTCTTAATTCTTGCAGTTTGGTGAAAGTTTGTTGTTCCTATCTAGAATGTTTTAAGGGCATAAGTTTATTTCCACAAAATAACTTGCGTTTTTGAAAAGTACATCCAATAATGAGGCTTTAAGCCAATTATATGTCCAAGCATTCACCATTTTTCTGCCTAAATCCTCAAAATCATTTTTTAAGAGAGAGATGTATGAATAACCTCAAATTTACTGTCACATAGTTTGTTGGGATGAATTAAAATGGAAGCTGAAGATGTCAGAACAACCACTTCTTAATCTCTCTGTAGGAGTCCATTCAGTACTGCCTTCATATTGATCCTATGACTATATTCTGGTCACCACACAACACAGAGCTAAAGTAACAATCCAGTTGCAGCTAAAGTAACAATCCAGTTGCAGCAGCAGAAATTTGAAATCCATTTCACAGACATCCTGGTGGAATGTGATACTGTTTAAAACTGGCTTTCTATTCTAGTATTGCTCATGGTTACACCCATAGAGAAATCAATCAATGAGTTAAAATATAACTGCTATACCTCAAAGTAAATATATTGTGCTAATACTCAGAACATTTGTGTGGCATGTGGAAAAAAAATCAAAAGTAATGAACTTGTTTTACAGAGATGCTCAATATCTGCTTGAAGATTAAGTACTATCACCAAGTAAGCTTTAATGATGTCACATACGCAAGTCACCCATCTTACGTAATGTATTCTAGAACAGTGTCAGTAAGAGTCAGTATACTTTTGAGTCAGAATTTCCTGGATGTTATTATACAAGAAATATTTTGCTCGTGTCTGTAATAGAGGGTGTGTGATTTTGTGTTGGGTGCACTTGATAAATAAATAAAATGAGAGTTTTCTTGATATATAATTTGCTTATTTCAATAAGTGGATAGTATTAGTTATTGAATCTAATGTGTTTATTTCACTCACCACAGTATAGTCGCAGAATATGCTGCCCTTGCTTATCAAATAAAAATCATAAATTTATCACCTCTAAAAGGAGGTGGATCTTACGGGGCTGGATCTTACTAGATTTTGTCTCTTCCATTTCTCAACCCATAAAAAAATATATATAGTTATGTTCACTGTTACTTTGTCATTCTAACAACTTTTGCAATTGGAGTGATGTAATATATGTTCTTTTGATGTGTGAACCTTCTCTCTTAAATCATATTCAGTGTTGCTAATCAATGTTAAATGAACAGTCAAATAATAATAAAATTGGTATCATGGGAATTTGATGAATTATTATATTTTACTCAGGTAATCGTAGATAGTTGACTTTTAAATTGGAATTCATTCATTCATTGACAAATAATTTAAAAGTGAAGGTGCAAATTTTAAGGTCATATCATTATGACTAAAATAGTAGAAATAAGCTTTTCAAAATTTAGCTACTCATTTTAAATATTCCTATAGTATTTTTATGCTGTGGGTTTTCTGTGCATTTAAAAAGTTAATTATTTTAGTTGTAATATTTGCCTACCTCATCATTCATCACCATCATTGTTCATTCACCGTCAAATGACCATAGCCCTTCATCACAGTCCATTGTGCTTCTCTCCCTCTTTGTCCTTAACCCTTCCCCATTCAGCTGTGTCAGCTTTCAAGATTTGACTTTTAAACTTGTTTTCGCCTTGGTTAGTTAGTGTACTTTGCACATATTATTATTGGTTAGCCCCATATTTATCTTTTTCTTTACAGTTTATTTCAATTAGCATTATATTTTCCAGCTTTACTCATCCCTTTCAAATGGAATAATTTACATTTTCTGATTGTTGAGTCATACTGCATTGTATATATTTAAAACACATTTTCTTTTTTTACCTCAAATTTTAATGTAGTTTTATTTATTTTTTTATATTGCACATGTTTCTAGTACCTTTATTATTTTTAAATTTATTCTATATATATATATACATATAAATAAATTACATCATCGTCTACCCTGAGGTTCTCCCATCACCTTTTTACCCATGAACCATCTTCATCTTTAAAAAAAATTTTTTATTGATTGCACACATACATATCTCTACATCTGTCTATCTATCTATCTATCTATCTATCTATCTATCTATCTATCTATCTATCTATCTGTATGTATATACATTGTATATATATATTACATCATTGTTGACCTCAGCGTTCTCCCATCATCTTATATCACCCATGAACCATCAATCTTTTGTGCCCTTCCCTCCCCTGATCCCACCCTCATCCCCATCTCTTGATCTATATTTCAGTTCTGTTGGCAGTTTTAAATTTTTCTTGTCCTTTGCTTGTTTGTTTTTCCTGTATCCCTCATATATGTAGACCATCCCATAGCTCTCTTTTTCTTCTGGCTTATTTCCACTAACATGATTCCTTCTAGCTCCATCCATGTTGCTGTGAATGACATGTTTGTCTTCTTTGATTGATGAATAATATTCCATTGTGTACATATATCACATCTTTTTTTTTTTTTTTAGCCATTTGTCAGTTTTGGGTATTTGGGTTGTTTCCAAATATTGGCAATTATAAATAGTGCTGCAATGAACATGTGAGTACAGGTGTCCTTTTGAATCAGTGTTTTTGTGCCTTTTGGGTAGATTCCCTGTAGTGGGATTGCTGGATTGAAGGGTAGTTCCACTTTTAGTTTGAGGGTTCTCCACACAACCTTCCATAGATCAGTTTGCACTCCCACTAGTAATAGTGTTCCTTTTTCTCCATATCCGTGCCAACAATTATTGTTGCCTGTTTTTTTTGTTTGCTTGTTTGTTGTTTCTGTTTTGTTTTTTTTTTTTTTTTAATATGGTCCATTCTTACTGGTGTCAGGTGGTATCTCAGTGTAGTTTTGATTTGCATTTCCCTAATTATTAGTGATGTGGAGCATTTTTTCATATACCTATTGGCCATCATTTCCTCTTTGGAGATGTGTCTTTTTAGTTCTTCTCCCCATTTTTTGATTGGGCTTTTTGTTTTGTTTTTGCTAGATTTTATGAGTTCCTTGTTATTGAGCCCTGATCCCTTTTGTGGAGGGCAAAGATTTTTTTGCCAAGTTAAAGTCAGAAAGTCTTCTTTATACACTGTTTCACTTATTTTATTTCAGAGTCACTGAGTGCCCACACAAAGGAGCACAGGAAAGTCAGCTAAAAATGCCACTTAGGGAGAGGGGGAGGGCACAAGAGACTGAGAAGTTTCACCAGTGATAAAGTGGTGGGAAAATCCAGGGTAGACAATGATGTGAAAAATATACATGTGTGTGTGTGTGTGTGTGTGTGTGTGTGTGTACCCACATATGAAAGCTACATTAAAAATAGATAAAAAAAAATTTTTTTAAATTCCATTTAAGCAACTAGCTGTCTTGTGTCAGATAAACAAGAACTATCTGGTGATCAGATAAAGATTAGATCTTAGTCACTGACCAGCTGCAAGGAAAAGTCTAGATAGCTTATGTAGGGCCAAGATCTCTGAAGAGACCAGACATGTTTTCCATCAAAGCTGAGCTGGGCATTGCCCATAAAGGACTATTTTCCTAGAAGCCCAGGTTGTTTCCTTTTGCACTCTGTAAGTATATTCAATACCCCACCACAAGTTCAAGATGGCAGGCCTCAGTGGGACAAATGGAAAAACCACTTCTCACCAAGCACCACACAATGTTCATACAAAAAGCTCCACTCCAGCCTCAGATGCCCTGTCAGTTTTCCAGGTAGCTGCTCTTGTCCCGTTCTCCTTTTCTGTTCTCTGAGACACTTCAACTTCTTGCAGAATGGGGGCCTCTGCTAAGAAACAACAAAGAAAGCAATTGCAGGCTTTTTTTGAAATGCAGGCTCCAAGGATCACAGATCACAGATCTCTTGATAACCACCAGAAAGAGATGGCTCTGGTATCCTCGGAAGGACATTTGGACTTAAATGATTGGGAACCAGTGGGTAATGCCTACTGCAAAAGCAGGACAGGTTATAGACTCCTGTCTCATCATTTGTAATCTCTAGAGAGTAATGGTCCAGCCAATACAGTGACATAAAAGTCCCCTTTGAGGAAATTTTAAAAATCCCACTCCTCCACTTTCTCCTAAAATGTATCCAACTCCAATAACTCCTTTCTCTTTCTCCCTCCTCTCCTAGTTTTCCCTTGGTTCTACCTTAATTGCCTCAAATTCCTCTATCATTTCTTTCTGATTATGAGCCCATGATGGAGAAATGCTTCTATGCAAGTTGTACAAAGAAGGAAAAAAAGTGTTTCATTTATTCCCAGTTATGAAAGGTACAAACTGAGGTCATAGACATTAAACTTTGCCTTTTGGAGTCTTTAAAGAGTCCATACTACATAAGTGAAAACAGAGTGCAAAGCTCCATACCTCAGGTCATATTCAGAACTATAAGTACTCCCTGTGAGATGACTGTTTGGCATTGTAGGATACTTGCAAATCTGTACTTACTCCACACAATATAGTGTTTAGCTCCAAGAATTCTAGGACTTTGCATCAATAATTGTGACTGTTAATTCTACAGCAGGTGAACTTTAAAAATGACTACAGGAGAAGGGCTTCATGCCACACCCCAGGAATAAATTCACTTAGAAAGACAGACTTCCCTGAAATCTTAAAACTGCCATAAAGCATGAATAAAATTACCACTAACAAATGCCCCTTCAGGCTCCTTTGCCACAATTAAACAGTGCCCCACTGTATCCTATAGGGATTCTGTTGATTTATTTCAAAGTACAATTACTAAGCAAACTGAGAGAGGCAAATGTCTCCTGTAACAATCAGCCTCTAGATATGCAAGAGGATAATATCAGAAAAATGCTTGGTCCCTTTAAGGCCACTATCCTTAAAATCCCAGAAATGATGTAAGGTTGTCAAATTGTTGACACTGAACTTTGATAAAGACAAATATTTTTCTGTGATTTAAAAAACTCAGTCTCCAAAATGCTTTACTTGTTGAAAAGAAAGTTGGTTTTTGAAAGAATGTCACACCAAACAAAAAATTTGGCACACCCAGACACCAGGGTCCCAAAGGCTGCAAAGGATTTCATCAGATCAATAATTGTTACCCCAAATAAGGTAACAGAAAACTCCAACTTCAGAAAAGTTGGTACAGAATGTGCCAAATCTGCATTCCTCAGAAAATGGGGAGTCAAACCTCAAGGCCCTGCCTTGATAAGGGAACCACAGGACTCAGGTCCTTGCTAATAATGCACTTCAGCCTTTAAAACTGTCTCCCAGGCAGTGCAGGAATGGGCTTAGAAATATCATTTTTGAGGAAGCAGATGAGTTTGAAATTTCCTCCATTGACACATGGGAACCTTTGCTCATGAGCTTTGCTGGTTTGATTTCAGGAAGATTCAGGGTTTCAGCTCAAGGAATTTGAGTGATGAGGGACTCTGACTCAGACATTACTGGTCAGAGAAACAGTTCCAGATGCCATCTTATACCCTTGGGAAACTACCTTGCTCAACTGATGTTAATTCCTGTGTTCATTCATGGCCATTATGATCATGTGTAAGGTTCTGGGTATTTCAGTAGTTCTGATGCTTTTTGGGCAACAAAAATTTCTTCAGGTAGACCCCTTCTGACTTTAGAAGTGATAAACCCCCATGACTGATTTAGTTGATTCTGGAGCTGATATAACCATTGTAGCCTCCAAAGATTGGCTCCCTTTTGGCAAACTTGTTCCTCTTTTTCAGTCCCAGTATTAAGTGGAACACAAATTCCATGCAGAGTGAAAAACCTGTAAAATGTGTTAACCCCAAAGACAGAGGTTTGTAATCTCACTCTCTGCCTTGGCTCTCCCAGTTTCTCTATGGAGACCTGATCTTTTAACCCAATGGAATGTTTGCATAGGCACCTCCCCCTCCATATTTATCCTAATGGTCACAACCTTGCTGCCAGCACTCCAGCTTTGGGGGACCCTACAGCCACCAGTCCATGTGGAGTAGTGACTCTTAAAAAGGGAGAAATCCTATCTGGTCCTATAGTAATGTAACAACAGTTAGAAGCCTGTCACAGAGATCATCCTAACAGCCATGGACACTCCTGTCTTTCATCTGGCTAAAAAGTTGGGTAAATGGGTACTGTTCTATGATCCCAGACAACTTAATGCTCCTATCCTCCCCACTGAGACTTTGTAGCTTGGTTTCACTAACCCAGTCCATATTCCACAATGACATTGTCTCTTCGTTAGTGACAGACTTAAAAGATCATTTATTCACATTCTCTCTGCACAGGAGGAATTAAGGAAAATCTTGTTCTCTTTGCCTAGGTTGGGATCAGAATCTCCAAAAATATACCTTCCACTTAATAACAGATGAGGCCATCTGGACAACCTCCCATGCAGGGTTTAGGTCCTGATCTACATGAATTTGACAAACACTATGCCTGTTCATCATTCCCTGACTAAACCTGCCACTGATTGTGTTCTACAGGAACGACCCTCACACCCTCCACCACCCTCATTTTGCAAGGTAAAGAGAGAAAATTTTTGTGTAAATAATAGAATTTAAATTTATACTCTTAGAAATTTTAAAATATTTAAAATAAGTCATATAAGCTTTAGTGACCATGTTGTAGATTATGTGGTCATGATTTTTTTTAAATTTTTTAATAAAAGTCTATATTTTTTCAACTTGCTGAAAGATAGCTTTAAATTTTTCTAATCTGTTTGCTTTTTTTCCCTGCCTTTATTCCTCATATAAGTGAGACCAGCTAATATACCTCTATTTCTTTCTGGTTTATTTCTGCTAACATGATTCCTTCTAGCTCCATCCATGTGCAAGTGATATAAGTGTCTCCATCTGCAAGTGATATAAGTGTCTTTTTTGATTGATGTTCACGGGTGATAAGATTCTGGTGGGTAACCCTGGGGTAGATAATGATTTTTTTTAAATGCAAAAGAAAAATTTAGATTTTTTTGACTATTTCAAATTTTTCCCAAGTTAAAACCTCAGATAACCAGTAATCTGTTACTATTCCTTTATATTGCCACAAAGATTTATTCATTTTTTATTACCATCTTTTTATGACTATCATTTTATGTATACATATATGAGATATACATGTTCGATTAAACTATCATATAATATCAATGAGTCATATATATAATATTCTTTGTAACCTCTTACTCATCAGAAGGTACAAATTATTTTCATGCTTTGATTATAGGAAATAAATGTTTCTATGAATATGAGAAAGCATAAATATTTCATATTAGTGTTTATTTCAATGCATTCAAAAAACAGAGCACATGTAACTAAAACACCAACAGATTGCTTATAGCAAAAAATCATAAGCTTTTAAAATTATTACCTTTCTAGGGTCACATTAAGTGATTTATAAATATCCAGTTGATTATATATCATTTGAAAGTGTCCTCTTGTGGAAGTCCACTCAGTTTTGCAAATCTATCAGACCATGTCACACTCCAAAAACAAGACTGATCACCAATCTTTAGCTCACATTTTGAGGTATCTGGAATATTTGAACTGACAAATGACCACTGTTGTGCTGAAATTTGCCAAGGTGCTACTGTAGTATTGGATTTTCTTCATCAAATAGCCCATTTATTTTTTCATCACAGGGCTCTCAGTTATCATTCTTCCTACTTTCCATGGTCATAACCTCCCTCCTGGTTTGGTTTGGTTACCACACAGGTAGGCAACACCAGTTTCTTGAGTGTCTGTCCCTCAGCTTTTATGCTTGACTGGGAGTTTACACAGTCACAGAATTGATAAACTTCTGGTCATCAAACAATTTATGTATTTTTCACTTTTTTCTCCTATTTTTCAATGTGATGTATAAACATACATACAACCTATCAGACCCTTAGAAATTGTAATACAAGGAATAACACTCAATTAAAGTAACTTATGAATCATCCTTACTTTCAGTTTTGCAGTACTGTTCTGATGATGACATCAAGCAAAGGGAGAGGGAGTTGTTGTGATTTTTTGGGGAGAAGAAACTAGTAGTACATTTTTTGCACCTCTACTCAAGATTCACTGAGAAAACTAACAAACCCCCCATTTTGGATATTCTTTATAGCACCACCTTTTCCATATTCAGTGTAAACATGTATTCATTATGGAATGGAATCCAGCCTTCCTGTCATAATTTCTCCCTATTCTAGACAATCAGTGTTCTGACTATTGGAATTCTCCAGCACTGGTATTCTGAGCATGTTACACTGTCCATTCTTGACCATCATGTGGAGCAAATTTTATGGTTGATAAAGAAAACACAGTCAGCTCTGCAAATTGTTGCATTAATTTTTTCCAGTTCTTATACAGTATTATGATCATTTGCATTTAGCTCTAGCTAACAAAGTCACAAGTGGAGTCTCTGTCAGTTTCTGAGTTTCCCCTGGGTGAAACATGTGAGCATCAATCTCACATGAGGACCATGTTCAGTCTTCCATCAGGACATTTACCATGTAGCAGTCTGCTGCATCTCTTTTATTGGCAAACAGTCAACATCTTCTTGGAATTTGAATACCAGAGGAAGATGACAATATCCAGTCTTTATCTTGCTACAGGCCTCTAATGCCATTTTATAGAGCCCAGTGGTCATCCTAAGGGAGACTAAGAATATCTGTTTCCAACCGAAATCACTGCCTCAGCTTGGGGAAGATATGTTCTGATGTAAATTCATGTTTCAGACTTTAATTTAACCCTGAAATTTTCATAGTGGTTTATATTGCTCTTGACCTATTGTACATATTTTAATAATCCAGTTCTACTCCATGCATGACTTGGATGTCTATAACACTGAACTCTAAATATATACCTGAAGATTATATGACACAGGCGAAGGATCAGTCCAACAAGACGGTCCAGTTCAACAACATCAAACACCTTTGTGAAACTCTACTAATTTAATTTTTCTTCATTAAGACTATGTCTTTTGATTTGATAGTTAAGCCAATTTTTATTTTAAGCAGGTATATTGGCAGGTACGTTTTGTCATTGTTCATCCATTTTCTGAGGATGTTATAATCCTTATTCCCTTTCTCTGTTGTTTGGTTATTTTTTTTAGTGGTGGTTTATATCATTTTTTTTATTTGTCAAATGTAGGCTTTTATTAATGGTTACTATGTAACCTACATACCAGCTTTATATTTATGATATTCTAGAATTGATTAATTATGACTGGAGATGGAATGCATTTTAAATCTCTATATTTAAATCCCCCTTCATATGTTTGTGTCATTTCATTTAAATTAGTATATATTTTAGTTATAGCAGCTTTTACCATTTTGTATGTTAACGTACAATAGTGTCCTAAGTTTTAATCTACTGTACTTATATTTTCTTTAACAAGAATTATACTTACATATGTTTTCAATGGAAACTTAACATCCTTTTGCTGAAACCTATTTGTTGTCAAGCCTGTTTAGAGATTATTCACTCCTCCAGATATTGCCTGTCTGAAAGACTCTTTGTAACTACTCTAAAAATGAAGTCAGTTATGCCAGTTCACTGCTCTTGGCTGGCAACTTTATTTTCTCATCATTTTGAATAGTTAATGCTAGTTTATTCTGACTTGCAGAATTTCTGAAAATCTGACAACATTCATGATTGCTTTAAAATCACCCTGCCAGGTTCTTATCTCCTTTATTTACCTACCTAATTTAAAGATGTTTGTTTCATTCAATTCAACCCATTGAACCAAGAACACAAGCTCACCAGTCACCGCAATCATACTACGAAGGGGAATGTCCTAAGCTATATGGACAACAGGGTTCTGAGGATAGAGAGAAAATAGAGACAAGCTAGCTGGTTTAATATGATGGCAAAATGATCTCAAGCTTCCTTCAACAACACTGTGATTTGCTTACTGCGTCTTTAGCTGAGAGATGCTTGTGCTTTGATTTGATAGAAACAGATGTCTATGTATAAAAACACATGCACAGAAAGAACTCTTGGTGAGTCTCCTCATAGAACAGATTCTGTATTATTACAAAACTAAAGTTGAGAACTTACACTCATTATTAATGATGTCATGAGAGTAAAGCCACTAGTTGGATCTTTATATATTGCTGAGCATGAAGAACAGCTCTGCAAAACTAGTCTTCCACAAAGAATATATTATTTTATCAGCAAGTGAGAAGCAGTTGCTATGAGTCTAAGTCCGCCTACATAAAACACTGGGAAATGAGTTCAAATGAATAAAGGGTACATCTTGACAGAGAGGTCAAAGGTGATAATGAGGCTGGAAAATAGAAAACACTGTGGTTGTCTCTGAAAAATAGATTGAAGAGCAAATCTTTTTCACAATTGTAACTAACTAACTAATCTCTAGCAAATTGAACCTGCAAATTGTTTACATTTTCTATTCTCACAATAATACTTATACTTTTAAGATCTGAAACATTTGTGGTCTTGTATAATTATTGACACATAACTGATCAATGCTTCACACTTAACTGTTGCAGTATTTTTCAACCAATTTTTGAATTAGATAATACAGTTCTTATATACGCATGTAGCATTGTTTTTAGAATTTTCTATTATCTTTTTTGAATGCCATAACTCTAAATATTACTCGGGTCATAAATCTCTTGGAAACAGGTATTGATCAGAGAAGCAAAATTGTAAGAAACAAGTATCACCAGAGAAAGTGACTTGATGCCACTACTTCCTGTGGAATCAGCTGAGGAGTGCAGTGTGAATCACACCAGGACTCAGAAGCAACTACTCCTTTTTGTCCTTTCCTCTTCTGATCACGTTATGGCAACAAAACAGACAGCACTTTGTGATGACATATACAGCAGTAGCCACGCAGGCCAGCAGGAAGCCAATCACATCCAGCGAGTGTTCCTGGACCCAGGTGAGGTCATGGGAGGCTGGTCGCAGGTGTTTGGCTCCTTTATTGCGCATGACAAACTCAATCCAGAAGATAGCCCGATCCATCGGTTTCATTGGTTGATCGTGCTGTATTCTCGATAGTTTCATAATATTTTCTTTGTATCTTGGGAGAAACAGAAATTGATAAATATGGCAGGAAGTTAATTTGCCTAAGCATATTACTTAAACTGATGTTTTTAGAAATGTCATGTATATGATTCATACAAACGTCATAGATTTGTTGATTAAGATATACGGTGGAATATTTAATCTTTTCCATTAGAGGAATTGGTATGATTCCTGTAGTAGTTGTGAATGGACAGTAGATATGAACTTTCATATGGAGTTTTATGTAATGTGTATAGGACATTTATGTCATCATGAATGAAATCTTTTCTTCCTCTACTCTAATTCTGCTGTCAGACGACATCTGAAATAGTTATCATAATATGACATTCTGTACTCAGCATTTCTGTTTAGATTCTCATCTTCTTAATGCCAACAATTAGTGTTTGCACTTACAGGACTCACAAGACACACCAAATGATTTCTTTTATTTCTTTGATCACACACACTTCGATGCAGTCATGTTGGTTTCCTAGATAGTCACTAAACTGCCTGGTATATCTCACTGTGGCTACTTTGCACTTTGATCCCTCTTGCTTTCTCCCATACCTCTCTTCTACAACCTCTGAAGGTTTGCTTTGCCATCCTGATTGAGTCTTTAGCTTCAGGTTACATATTAAAAAGGTTTCACTGATCTTACTGTGAGAGCCAGCAATTACTTTTTATTTTGTTTTGCTTTATTTTTCTCCTTGATTCCTAGAATTTTAGAAAGTGTTATAGTTTCTTTCATAATAATTTAAGGTGAACAGAGTAAATGTGCATATATCCTAAGTGAGCAGCTCGAATATCCAAGTGAACAAATGGAGCTACTACTGATCCAGGAGAGCACACACTACCTGTCTTACTGTGACTTAGGAGTCACTAATCCCTTCCCTACTCCCTTTAGTCCCTCTTCCTTTTTTGAATCAACATCTGGGCTACAGTTTGTTTAGATACTGTAATCATATGAACTCTGTGATTTATATCTTTGAAATATCAGTTTTGGTTAATTTTTTTACTCCATTAAATGACAATACCTTAGATCATATGTTTAGTTTATAATCAATAGCATTTGTATTGTCAACAGTACTGTGAAATCCTACATTTGTATTGTCAACAGTACTGTGAAATCCTAATAAACAATTCATATATTTCTCTACTTTAACACACATATGCATACTTTGCATAAATATACACAAAATATATTTACATATATTATATATAATGTGCATATGTACACATTTGTGTAGTGACTATCAGGAAGTGATATTGCTGAAAATGTATATATATGATATGACATTGTATCCTTTACAATTCTGAAATAAATAGTTCATGGATTTCTGAAATTTAGATCTCTTTTTATTTTTCCTTTTAATGATGTCTAACTGAATCTAGTAACAATGGACAATATACTTACTATATGTATATATTTCTAGTTTATAGAGTGTTACTTTATGCCCAAGACCTCACCAGTCTCAGTAACTATTTCAGTTCTTCAAAAATGTGTATTTTCTATTGTTAATTTATATAAAAGTGTTACATTTATAAACTGTCTTTTTCAAAACTGCAAAACTTTCATACATTATTCAAATATCTTCTTTATGTTTGTTATTGAAAAAGTCCTTAAGAACTTTTTTTATTAATGAACTGTTGATATATTTGTGTTTTTTCCACCCTTGTTTCATTATTCTGAGATTTTTTTACTAGTTATTACCAGTAAAATTTTCATTGTTATAAAAGAATTATCCACCAATAACAATTGAATTTTAATTTTAATTTTAGCATTTTTGGTCTAATATGCCTGGTAACTATATATAGATGAAACAGCTTTTTGGCTACCTTTAAACTTGTAAGCATTTATATACTTTGCTTTTTACTTTTACGATTTTACTCTTCATTTTCTATTCTACAGTCTAAGCTGATTTGTAGTTCTTTTTATATGTCTCTTTCTCCCTCAAAGTATTTGTAAATTAATTATAATATAGGTAATACACTTTCCATATTCCACTAATATAGTAACTGCTTACAGTAGTCAGGACAACTGAATTGATGAACCACTATGTGCAAAAAAGTGAACAAGGACCACTCCCTCACACCATATGCAAAAACCAATTCACAGTGGATAAAAAACTTGGACGTAAGACCAGAAACTTTAAAATGCATAGCAAATCCCTCCATGAATTATATTTTGGAAATCCATTTCAGGACACATCTATAGCTGGCAAGAAAATGAAGGAAACCATAGACAGCTGGAACTATATCAAACTAGAAAGCTTCTGTTATAGCAAGAGATAATAAGCAAAACAAAAAGAAACCCTATGAAATGGGAAAATATTTTCCCTTTATACAAGTGATAAGGGCCTTAATAAAAAAGACCCACAAAGAACTCAGAGCTAAGCAAGAAGGATCAATCAAAGAACCAATCAAAAAATGGGGAGAAGAATTTAAAAAACTCTTCTCCAACGATGATATACAATTGGTCAATAGTCATATGAAAAATAGCTCAACATCACTAATAATCAGGGAAATGCAAATCAAAACCACACTGAATTACCATCTTACACCAGTAAGAATGGTCCATTAAAAAAAAAAAAGGCACTAACATATGCTGGCATGGATATGAAGTAAAAGGAACACATCCACACTGCTGGTGGGAATGCAAACTGGTTCAGTCACCATTGAAAGCTGTATGGAAAATCCTCATAACTACCATTAGAACTACCATTAGATTGAACAATCCTACTCCTTGGAATCTACCCAAAGGATACAAAAACACTAATTCAAAAGGACACCTGTACTCTTATGTTTACTGCAGCACTATTTACAGTAGCTGAGATATGGAAACAACTCAAATGCCCCCAAACTGACAAATGGCTTAAAAAGATGTGGTATATTTACAAAATGGAATATTATTCATCAATCAAAGAAGACATATGCCATTCACAGCAATATGGAACTATAAGGAATCATGTTAGCAGAAATATCAGAAAGAAAAAAAGGAAAGAAAAAGGGATGGTCTCACTTATAGAGATATATAGGGAATACAAACAAATAAATAGACAAGAAGAATTTAAAACTGCCAACAAAGTTGAAGCATAGAACAAGAGAGGGAGAGGAGGGTTGGATCAGGGGATGGAGAGGGCACAAGAGAGTAAGGTAGTTATGGGTGATAGGAGAGCCTCAGGGTAGACAATGATGTATTATATAAGTACATATATGTGTATACATCTGCAATCAATAAAAACTTAATAAAAATAATAACAAGTTAGAAATTACTGATCACAAAGAGATTTATCTTTCTGAAAATTTTGGTACAGATCTAAATATTTTGTATCACTTAAAATTTCTCATTCATCCCTCTGCCTTGCCCTCCCCCCCCCAGTGATTTCTATAAGTTTTTAAAAAAGTATACTTCCTCCGTTTCCTGTAGAGTTTTGTCATTTGCTTACTATAATAACTGTTGCAGTGATCATTTACCCATTTACTCAGAGTCAAAATGAAACTGAAATTAATTCTGATTAGAATTTAAGACTACTCTGAAAGGTTAAAACATGTTGATAGATTTTTATAATCATTAAAAAAGAGAATAAACTCATACTGTTGACAAAATAATATTGTAAACACTATTGGGAGAAACTTTGATACTCACGAGGGGTCATTAATAACTGTCTTCAACGCATTGAGCAAATCTGTGCTTGACATTTTTTGGAAGTCCACTTCAACAGCGGCTCCCTTCACCTTCATATGGGCAATGTTATCAGGCTGGTCTGCAAACAGGGGAATGCCCACCATCGGGACGCCATGGTAAATGGCCTCATAGACACCACTGGCTCCTCCATGGGTTATGAAAGCTTTGGTTTTCGGATGACCTGAAATAGGGTGAATTTCAGGAAATTAATGATAATCCTGAGGAATCAAATAAGAGTAGAGTAATATAAGGGACTGGATGTGGCATTGTTTACAAGATGAAAGATTATTGTTCACATAAAACTCATCAATAGCTTTTTTTGGTGGTAAGAAACCCTTACCACCATATCTTATTATGTTTTACCCCATTCTTCCTCTGTGCTCCCTTTTAATTTGAGAAACTTCTTTTAGTGTATTGGTTCACCTATTTTTTAAGCATATTGCTGTGTCAGTTGTCTGCTTTATGAACCAGCATTTGTTTTTGGCACTCTCACTGATTTTACTATATGTCTAAGAGCTCTTTCCATTTTACTGTCAATCCTTTATTTGATCTTTCATTATGTCTGAATGCAATTTCATCATGTGGAATATACCACTCTTCTAATTCAATCTTGCATTAATGTGTTTCAGGATGTTTTCCAGTCCTAGTTTTATTAAATAAAATTGGAAAACATTGTAGAATATTTTATTTTTGAGTGAATGTTTTCCTGTTCTTTAGAATGATATAATAAGGGCTGGGTATTTTCATTTTGGGCTTTAAGGTAAACTCAGATTACTTTTCATAATATCTACACTAATTTACACTCTTACTAACATTCAATAGAACTCATTTTCTTCCATATTCTCTCCACCATTTATTTTTGGAGGTCTTTTTACATGTGTACTTTTTAAAGGCATCAGGTAACATTTCATTGTAGTTTTAATCTGCACCTCTTAATTAAAAGTTATATATAATGAATTTATTTCATGGATTATTTCATTCTGGATCTCTTTTGAGTGATGTATTCAGATATGCTATCCTTTTCTTAATTAAATAATTTGTCTTTCTTGTTTAAATTACTGATTTTTTTTATATCTTGGAAATTAGCTGCGTGTAAGTAAGTAAATGTTGCCACTCAGTAGCAAATATTCTTGCTATTTTTTCCTACTATATAGAAGCTTTTAAATTAGGGGTAAAATCAATTATTTTTCATTTTATTTTCTTTGCCATAAGGATTGATTTTTCACAAACATCTTTATTACTGATGTCATAAAATATTTCACCAACATTTTCTAGTATGTATTTTATAGCTGCAGGGCTTATATCAAAATTTTGATCAAGTAATGCAATTATTTACTAAATTCATTGTTGCCATTGTAGCCAAATGCAATGTGGTATAAGCATGAGAAAGGATAATTAAATTAGTTGAATAGAATCACATGTTCAGAACTCAGTTTTATACATGGCAATATTAAATTTATGATAGTGTAGTCACAATCATAGAAACAGGGAAAAATATCTTATAAATGGTGCTGGGAAAACTGAGGATACTTGAAAATAAATGCTTTTGCATTATTTCTCTGTTTTTATGCACCAAAAGAAAGCTGTAAAAATAGACAAAGATTAACATATAAAATTTTCAGCAATGAAATACATTGCAGAAAACATTGGTGATATGCCCATGACATGAATTATAAAGACATAATTGAAGCCTTTACTGTTAGAGCAAGGAAAATAAAAACAAAAATAGTAATTGGCATTACCTAATGTTAAAAAGTTTTTGTTGTTGTTGGGACAGAAAATAAAGGTAGATTTAAAAGTCATTTAATGGGGGAAATACATGTAATATAATTTACAGAGTTTTAAACTGCAAAACTTTTTTTTAAAAATTCAACTTTTAAAATAAAAAGGGCAATTAAAATCTGGGCAGCAGACCTGGACAAACAATACATGGAAAAGATATTTAGAAGAAGTAAGTATTCCTGAGAAAATTGTTCATTATCAATTTTACTAAGTATAGGTTAAAGCCACAATCAGATATCATCTGGCACAGGTGAGTATGATACATGTAACAACATTAACCCAACAAGTGGTGTCCTAGATAGGGGGGAAAATTGTTAGTTATTGGAAAGTGTTTAAAATGTGCAGCCATGATGGAAGTCAATCTAGCTTTCCTTTAAAAAAAAAAAGAATGGAATACTACATGTTCCAGAAAACCTACACCAGTGCATCTGCATGAAGAATATAA
Source organism: Uropsilus gracilis (assembly GCA_004024945.1). Lineage (NCBI taxonomy): Eukaryota > Metazoa > Chordata > Mammalia > Eulipotyphla > Talpidae > Uropsilus > Uropsilus gracilis. Next base: position 27,556 of record PVHY01004386.1, on the reverse strand, counting down.
AACCTGTAACTCAAGAAAGAATATTGTATACAATGTTATGCAGTAGTATATACAAGTAGTACTTGGGGTAACCTGAATAATTACTGGTAATGATTGCATCAAGAAGAAGTGGTATATTCACATTATAGTGTATAACTCAGCCATAAGACTGAAAATATACTGGTTTTATAGGGAAATGATAAGAGTTCAAGGGAATTACATGTAATAAAGGGAATCACATGTAATAAGGCAAACCACAATGAAGACAGTAATTGCAGATTTATATAGTAAACAATTTAAGAAAGAAAAATTATGTAAACCAACTGATATTAATAAAAGAAGTGATGTATTCTGATTTAAGGGGGAGCTAGAGGTGAAAGATTCCAGTAGTATAAGACATCGGGGGGGGGGGGAGAAAAGAAATATTATAGCTGGAAAAAAATATATATATCTAGAAAAGTAATTATATCTCTAAAAAAGTAATTAAATCTAGAAGGACACTAGATTCTAGTCATAAGAAATGTGGCATTATATTAAATTCACAACTTTTCTATATTCCCTTTTATCACATAAGATTTAAAGTAAATTTAAGGAAGCTAATTCTCACTGATATTTCAAATACAAATGTTCAATAAACTTGTTTTCTTCTGAACTATTATCAGAATGACTGGATTTCTCTAATATCAGTGTTTGTATTCCAGACTCTTACCAAGAAGGTCATTTTGGGGGAGCCATTTATACAGCCGAGTGTTTTTCCCTAAGGTATCTGGCTTCTTGCCATCAAATTTCCATAGAACCTATTAAGGTAAAGAATATATGTTATTCTAAGATTAAAAATTCAAGGTTATAGTGTATTTGAATTCTAATGTCATTCAGAGATAAACTTATTTAACATTTTTCATTCACATATATGCAAGGAGACAGTAGATGCTAACACTGAATAATGTCAAAACACTAGATGATAATCACATATTTGCGCACTGATTTTTATGCTCATACAAGTATGAATTCAATCACAATTTTTACACATAAAGAAATGACATATGAGATTATTAATAATTACATAAATTAATGAATTTTTATACATACATAGCATAGTCCAAAATTCTTAGTAATTCATAACATCTTTGAATTTACTTTTTTATTTATTATACTTACTCAATTTCCATGTAACATTAACATATTTACTTCCTTTTATGTGTACCAGAGAGAGTTTATTAATTTCAACTTTTTCTATAGATTATATTAATAAATATTTGCATCATATTGCCTACAAAAACTTTAGGGAATGTAGTTCAGTATTCAGGAGATAATTTACTAAAAAAAAATTATCTGCTTTATAAATACATTTAGCTACTTTCAGTTGACTATTATTAAGCACTCCATGAAGCCTGAATGTTTTTGCTTTTTCTAACCTTGGAAATTAATTTAAAACAGAAAAGGAAGGTCTGTTTTTATTACATAAATATAGTTCTTGAGTAAATTCCAAAGATGAGGATTCCAACACTTGCTTAAGGTATTATGAATGTATTAAAAAAGCATTACAAAACATAGACAACATTGATGACTCTGATACATTAGCCATCATTCTCTGAGCAGCATGGCAGAATCACATAGAATGGACCAAATTCAAATAAAGAGAAAAAACCCTGAATTTGCCACAAAGCTACATTGCTTAATAGCTGTTTATATTCTACCAATTCCTGCTTAACAGTATTGAAATATTAGTCTTTCCTGCTAGCATTTGCATTGTATGTTGTCTTCAGGTATTCTAGAGCAAACAGTTCATGGCAAAGCAATATATAGTTATTTCTGTATCTGCCCGCAAAAGAAACTGAACACTATTTTTATCTTAAAAATATTTCACTCTTATTCATAATCTTAGTGCCATAGAATTGTCAATCAAAAAACATCCCTCTGTGCATTTTAGAACCTGCCATGTATATTTTATTGAAGTGATGTCCAAGAAAAAATACGAAATTCTGTGATTGTCTAAGTATCACAGAAGAAAGTTCTGTAATCACTTTCTTTACAAAACACACATGTACAGTGGTTGTCAAGCAATGAAGAGACTAATCTAACCTTTTGTGGAATCTGGGCAAGGGCCGATGCAATCACATTGGCTCTATCCTCTGGCATGTTACTGACCATGGAGCCCAGAGTGAACACCACAATACCGTTTTCTCCAGAACTCTGTGCAAACTCTTCCATTTCCTGCAAAGAAAGATTTGTTCCATCAAAAAGGAGCAACAGCACTTCAAAACCACTAAACAACTATAGAGTTCAGATTACCAGGAATTATTATATCAACACTTTTTAACAGTTGTGTTAAAATTCATGTAACATATTTTACCATCCTATCACACCTAATTGTATAGTTCAAGAGTGTTCTATAAATTTTCTTCATGTGACAACTAATTTTCAGAATGGTTTCATCTGACAAAAGGATTTCTATAATGATAAATATTAATTTTCCAATTCCCTCTTCACTAATTTTCTGCCAGTCATCAATCTATTTCTAATTTCCAGTAATTTGAAATTTTTGACACTTCTTTGAAGTGGAAGTGTACATATCTGTCCTTTTCTGCCTGACCCATTAAGTTTGCTATGTCCCTACAATCATCATGTTTTATAATCTGTTAGAATCTCCCTCCACTTTGAAGGTGAATAATATTCAACAGTGTATCGATAACACATATTTATTGATTCATGTATTGATCAACTTGATTACTTCCATCTTTTGGCTTTGAGCATGGTTGCCATGAAATTGTGTGTGTAAATATTTCATCATGTTCCTTATTTAAATTATTTAGATATATGCTAGATATATACTAATTATTTAGAAGAGATGTGGGAGCATAGGATAATCATATTTTTAATTCTAAGAAAAACCTCTATTATAATTTTAGAAGTACAGCAAGAAATTCAGTATACAGTAGTGAAGAATAGATACTCTTAGACAATGTGTTGCAAAGTGTTGGAAATTCTCACACAAACACACAGGACGAGCTTACTTATTTTTAACTCTGTCATTATATCTTTACTAAATGAACTACACCTAAAAAAGGTAATAATTCGTGCTTTATTTCCTTTATTAGTAACAATAAAATAAAATCAGTTTTGTGGAATGAATTTATATCTTTGCTCTATAATCCTTTAATCCTTCCTTAACTCAGTAAGATATTTCCAGACACTCTATTTTCCTTTCTGATGACAGTTGATTAAGAATTGCCTGGATCCAGAAATCTGCAATAGTGATTTTCAGTTTCCTTGAAATAGATCTAAGAGGTTCTCATATAATAGATGTATAAGTGTATGTTTTGGGGAGTGATCATATTTCTGGACCTTTTAAAATGTAATGTCTTTTACTCTGAATTTGTTTTGTAAAATGATATCCATTGGTATGTGATAGGTGCATTAGCTGTGAGGACTATGATTCACCATATTGTGTTCCAGGGAGCATATTAATCATATTGGCAGAGTTACAGCAGGATTTTCAAAAGAGACCTGGTCACCCTCTTGAGCAAGTGACTGCCAAATATGGAATTCATCTGAAAAGTTCTGTTTGCCTGAAATTGTTTGGAAATAATACTGACTATATTCTCAATCATTGTCATTAAAAACAAAGCTTAATTGCTTTGCATACTGCAGCAAATCCTTATTTTTCAATATAATCTTCCCCAAAATTTGAATGTAGATTTGTCAAAAAGTTACTAAATATTTTCTTAAAAATGCATGCATGTGTCTTTCTTGAGATAGTTTTTGTGACTTGCTTTCAAGTTTGTAATTGTATCTTTTCTCTTTTCAAAGTAATGAGAAACCTTCCAAAACAAAATAGAATTTTCATTTCAACCATTATCCAAAGCAACTTTTTGAAGTTTTTACAGACAAAAAAAAAAACCAAAAAACCCAAGGATACCAATTTCCAAAACATGTCTCTGTTTATTTTATTTTATCCACAAAATGTTCGATGTGTATTTCCACTCTAAAGCTGTCAGTTTATATATGCAGTTCACTGACTTTCCTATGATTTACCTGGGGTTTCTAAGTAATATGTCCCATTCTATTACCTATAACAATACTTAAATTCATCTTCATTCAATATTGTGTCATTAGCATTGTGTCTTTAGCTCATTAGCATAGCTCTCTTAGTCCAAAGCATAGTAGATATCTTCTGAGCAAGAGAGTAATTCAAGCCACTAATTCTGACTATTAATTCTCATTCTCTGACATGTTTGTTAAAAAATCCTCATGCTCACAATGCTAACATTTAGAGAAGTAGAGTCCTGCCCACTTGCCCAGCTCAGTCATGCAGCCAGGCAGCAGGTTCCCAGCCACCCAGCCTGTCATGCTTCTTTTGGGGTTTGGGAAACATGAGGTGGGAGGAACCCTATAACATCCCAAGGTGGTGGGGAACAGCTGGAGATGCCCCCAGGCCACCGTACACAAGGTGGTCTGGGACCACAGGGTTAGCTCCATCCACTCACCTGGCTCAGCCACAAAAGCCAGGCAGGAGTCCCCCTCTGCTGGAAGTGCAGGCTGCCGGGGTGGGGGAGGGTAGCAGAGGGCAGCAGGTGGGAGGAGTCAGGTGTTCTCCAAATCTAGTCAATTCTCAATAGCAACAACTAAATCAGCAATTCAACAGCAATACACAAGAATATGGAAGTAAGAAACAAAGAAGTATAACCGAACAACGGACATGTAAGATCCATGGACACAAGGCTATAAAATTAACTATAGAGACAAAGTACCTCAGAAATACAACCACGGAGGTCTACACAGATGAGAACACAATTTCCATTCAGTTAAGAGATGCCTTCAGTGCAATCAAAGCACCCTCCCACTTTAGGGGGTGAGGAAAGCCACAGAACCAGGCAGTGGCTCAGTGATGAACCTGAACAACTATCCTCCAGTGCCTGTCCTGATCAAGAAACTTGTGCATAAACATGGGCTTGGAGAAACACTCCCAATGCCAGCAACCAGAATTACAAAACAAAGAAAAAGCAAATATGACAGAAGCTGGGTTGGAGAAGCCGACCAGAAAGAAGGAGGAGGCACTGAAAGAAAACAATCGTGTGTGCTGGCAGCCCACAGCAAAAAGACACCTGGAAAACTAAGCACAGGCCACTGTGTCCCAGGAAACCATGTCCACACCAGACAAAAGGACATTCCTCCAGGAAAGAAGAGGAAGAACCCAAGGTACTAAAAATTGAACAATAACTGGCAATGAAAGGAGAGATGGAGAGACCAGGGGAGTAGGATGAGGGAAGGGGGGAGGAACACCCAAAAGGCACATGTAAACTAAACTTACTTAATAAAAAATATATATTAAAACAAACACAAATTTAGATAAGTGGGAAAATGACAAAAAGAAAATCATGACTTTGTCTCTCTTTCCAGCAAATAATCTCTTGGCAAATAAGCCTCGGAGTATGAGAAGGTAAGATTTTAAACAGACCAGGCAAATATTAACAGTACTGCTTGGTCTCCTCAATTCATAGACCCTCAAATAAATACCTTAGGAGACATTGGCCCTAATTCTATTTTTCTTTGGAAAATAACACAAATCCACATTGGAAAGATAAAGTTTGGATAATTTCACAAGAACTATCATAGGCTATTCCTGGACTTAAGGCCTCAGTCTTAATTTTTTAACAAACTCACTTTTCTTTTACATGTCATTTTATTTGAACTAAGGTATTCATGATGATAACTTCCAACTGCCTAATTTTAGACAGAATGAACTTTGCCACAATGATCACTATACATGACAAATTCACAATGATATAAAACTCAGGGCTGAAAAGCTGAGAACTATGACTCTAATTTTGGAGATAAGGATAGCCAATTTCCACTTATATTCAATATGCTGAATGAACCCTTAGTCAGAGAATTTAAGCAAGGAAAAGATATCACAGACAGTAGAGTCACCATGCTGCCTTCAAAAATACAATTAATCTATCAACAAATTTCAATCCGTATTTATTGAAGCAGTCATTATGATAAACAAGCTATGGAAAGATTATGTCTGTCAGATATACATAGACAGAGACAGTGATATACATATAATATATATATATATATATTCCATGATATATACATATATTCTACAATATATTTTTGGAATATTATTTCTCCATGAGAATGAAAGTTGTATCATCACACCTGAAAAAATGTTCTTTCTCACTAGCAATCAGGGAGACACAAATCAAAACCACAATGAGATACCACCTTATACCAGTAAGAATGGTCTACATCCAAAGAACAAGCAACAACAAGTACTGGAGGGGCTGTAGAGAGAAACGAACACTCTTACACCGCTGGTGGGAATATAAACTGGTCCAGGCACTATGGAAAGCTTTGTAGAGGACCTCAAACTAATGAAAATGGAACTACCATTTGACCCAGCAATTGCTCTCTTGGGAATCTAACCAAAGGAGACCTCAATGTGGGTACAAAGGGACACCTGTGCTTGCATGTTTACTGCAGCACTATTTATAATTTCAAGGACATGGAAGCAACCGAAATGTCCCAGAACAGATGAATGTATGAAAAAGATGTGATATATATACACAATGGAATATTAGACATCAATTAAAAACAACAAATTTAATGATTTTATGATAACATGGATGTACTTAGAAAAAATCATATTAGCACAAACAAGTCAGAAAGAAAAAGACAGAAACCAAATGGTTTCACTAATACATGGGATATAGGAAAAAATAAATAAAAAGCTTTGAGGAAAAGTCAAAACAAGCTAATAACCAAACTGAAGTACACAACTTGGGGGGAAGGGGCAGAGGAAAGGGTGAGAATGA
>PVHY01004386.1:0-20656 GCA_004024945.1 Uropsilus gracilis | reverse complement strand
GTGGTCACAGACCCCTGATGAAATAGGCTAAGCTATACCTTCATGCCCTGAGGTGTGAAATATAAAATGTCAAAGGAGGGGTGGAATTTGGATGCTACAGTGAATGCAAAAAGTAAATGTTGGGTTTGCTTAAAAATACTGTGTGGCCTCATTCCGATTGTTGAGGAGCATTTTCCTTTTCAAACTATAATACTGTGGAAGAGTATCAGTGAAGATGAAACCAATAGGAATAGGCTACCTTAGGCAGGGGTTTGGCAGGCTTGCACTGGAGTCCTCCAACAAATTCATGATTTGGTAGGACTGGTTGAGGAAACCCAAAATCCCAAGAGTTTCGAAGGAGCCAGATATCAGCTTTTCCCATTATCTCAAACAATGTAGTAGGTCTTCCTGAAGGAAAAATGTAACAAAAGGTAGATGAAGTGAGAATATTTTGAATATCTATATATGTATATAACTGGCAATTTTCTAAAAGAAATTTGTAACCATCACATTTCTCAAATTATAGGTCAATTATAGGGCAATGGTGTCACACTTTCTTCATTGTTGGAAACAGTCCTTCAGAATACATGGCAAAATAATTCAAATTTTTCAAAAGTGAGAAAAAAGTCAAATGAATTAATCTCCTCAATGCAATGGTAAGCTAGAAATCTGTATATCCCCTTGCAATGTCTGTTTTGATCAGGTACTAATGAAATTTCTAATATCTTTCTAAATGATGAATGAGAAAGTAGTACAGCAATAAGTAGGATAAAAAGGTACACCGTAGAGGATGTTTTGAGCAGTGAACTATTTTATATTTTATAGTAAAGATCAACACATGTCAAAATATATTTTAAAAACTCATGGAATGCACAGAACCATTACATTCGAGTGTGGAGATTCAAAAATGTGTGCAGGTATTATTTGCAAAATTGAAACTCAATATTCTGTATAAAATAAAGTATGTTACAAAGAAGTAAAAAAAGGATTGATATTGCACAAGATGCTCACAGTTGAATTTGAGTTTTCTGAACCTTGCAATAATCATGGACTGGAGGGTTCAAATAATCCTAATATTTCAACTTCTATAGCTATGAGTTTGAGTGAGTATGTTTTATTATCACTTATCACTTCATTTATACCATATGGTTTTAAAACCTTACTATTTAAGGTAGTAGGCAAGGGAAGACATCACTCCACTAAATAAAAACATGACTTACCTAATACATCGCTGTAAAACTCATCCCAAGACTTCTGATTTATTGTTTGGAACCAAAAGTCAAAATAGAGCACCTGTAGTGTATTTTTAACCCTCTCCATGAAAGTCATTCGATCACTTAATTCTGATAAAACAACAGGTACATAGGATGGTGGGGATGGAAGTTTTGCAATGTGCTTTTCAAATTGATTTCCAGGTGTGAAGCGGAGACTGTACACAAGAGGTATGTGAAGCAACTCTGCCAGCAGCTCACCACAGGGACAAATGGCATCTGCGAGAACAACATCAAATCTTGATTCTTGGAGCTTTTTCAGAAGTTTCTTGTTCCTAACAACATCTTTACAGAGCTGTTGGAAAGCATCAAAAAATTTCCAAATCATATCTTGTGTTTTTGAATAGTATGTAAAAAAGTCTTTAGGCATTTCATATGTCCAATCACTTACTATGTTCTTGAATATACTTTCAAACTCATTTTTAGAGAAAGATGTAGGATAAATCTCAAATTTAATGGCAGATGGCTTGTTGGGGTCCACAAGAATGGAAGCTTCAGATGTCACAACAACCACTTCATGACCTCTCTCAGCAAGTTCGTCCAACATTGTCTTCATATTGATCCAAAGACTATATTCCGGTGGCCATACCAGCACCTTCCCACAGTTCCCAGAGCTAAAGTAACAACCCAGTTGCAGCAGCAGAAGAGATGAAGTCCATTTCACAGACATCCTGATGAAATGTGCTCTTTCAAAATATGCTTTATTTCTGGCCTTGCTCGTGCTTAAATCCTGGGGAAATTAAACACAAAGTTAAAATATAACTGCCCCACCTCAAAGTAAATACATTGTGTTAGCAATCAAAATATTTGTGTGGCATGCAGATAAAGATGAACTTTTTTGTATACAAAGGGGTTCAATGTTAGAAGATTACACTATGTAAGAGTTGATGATCTTACACAAGTAAGTAACCTTTCTTACATAATACAATTTAGAAGAGTGTTTAGAACAGTGGAAAGTGAGACATGAATCTATTTGCCATCGGTTGATTGAGGAATTAGACACAACTCTTACGTAGTTGAATCAGAATAACTTAGACTCACTGTTTAGGGGATTATTTTGTTTGGTTTTTTTTTAAGGTTTTCTTAATATTTAATTCACATGCTGTATTTAAAAAATAGAAGTCAGTCTTCTTCAGTATAGACATGAAATTTTGTACCTCTGTGATATCAACTTCAGCGACTTAACTCATCCCCACAAAAACAATATGCTTTGGTGACTCTTCCTTAGTTAAGATTTTAAGGCACTCATCTATCCACTAAAAGCATGCCTTACCCAGTATTTCCTTATAAAACTGATGCCAGCACTTCTGATTTATTGTTTGAAATAAAAGTCAAAATAGAGCATATACAGAGTACTTTTTACCCTATCTATCAATTTCATTGGTCACTTAATTTTGGCAATACAATAGATGCATAGGATGATGTGAACGGAAGTGTTCCAATAAGCTTTTTGTATCTATTTCCAGGTATGAAGTAGAGGCTTTAAACAAAAAGGTATTTCAAGCAGCTTTCTTAGCAGTTTACCACAGGGGCAAAGGCCACCTGGCAGAATGAGATTAAATCTTGAATCTTGCAGTTTTGACATAAATTTGCTGTTCTTAACTACATTTTTGCAGTCTATCAATGACTTAAGTTTATCTCCACATAATGTCTTGCATTTTTGAAAAGCACATCTAAAATGAGTTTTAAGCAAACCATATGTCCAAGCATTCACCATTTTCTTGACTAAAACCTCAAAATCATTTTTAGAGAGAGATGTAGGAAAAACCTCAAATTTAGTGTCAGCTGGTTTGTTGGGATAAATGAGAATAGAAGCTGAAGATGTCAGAACAACCACTTCATGACCTATCTGAATGACTTCATCCAGTATTGTCTTCATATTGATCCAAAGGCTATATTCCATGGGCCACACCAGCACCTCTTCACAGCTCCCAGAGCTAAAGTGACAACCTAGTTGCAGCAGAAAAAGAGTTGAAATCCATTTCATAGATCCCAGTGGATTGTGATACTGTTTGAAAATTGGCTTTCTCTTTTGGTGATGGTCATGGTTACATCCATAGAGAAATCAATCACAGAGTTAAAATATAACTGCCACTTCTCAAAGTAAATATATTATGCTAATACTCAGAAAATTTGTGTGACATGTGGAACTTGTTTTACACAAAAAGCTCAATGTCTATTTGAGAATTAAGCATTATCACCAGATAAGGATTAATGACCTCACACATGCAAGTCCCCCATCTTACCTACTGTATTCTAGAAGTGTCAGTAAGAATGGAAAGTAAGAGGTGACTATAGCTGTCATCAGTTGACAGCTGAAATAAAAATAATTCATTTATACATTTGAGTCAGAATTTCCTGGATGTTATTATACAAGAAAGTTTTTGTTTTTTTCTATAATAGGTGGAGGATGTGTAATTTTGTGTTGGGTGCACTAGATAAATAAAATGAAAGATTTATTAATATATTATTTGCACACTATCCATTTATTGAATTTAATGTGCTTAATTCACTAATAACAGCATAGTCACAAAATATGCTGTTCATGATTATCAAATAAAGGTTACATTTTGTCACCTCTAAAAGGAAACTACTACAGGGCTGGATCTTACTAGAGAGATTTTGTCTTTCCCATGTCTTAACCTACAATAAATATAGTTATATTGACTATTGATTTGTTTTTCTGACAACTTCTATAATTGGAGTAATGTAATGTATGTTCTTTCAACATGTGACCCTTCTCTCCTAAATCATATTCAGTCTTGCTAATCTATGTTAATCAACAGTCAAATAATAATCAAATAGATGCCATGAGATTTTGATGAATTATTATATTTTATTTGAGTAATCCTACATAGTTGGTTTTTAAATTGGAATTCATCATTCATTGATAATAATTCAAATGTGAATGTGCATTTAGGTTCATATTTGATGAATTATTATATTTTATTTGAGTAATCCTACATAGTTGGTTTTTAAATTGGAATTCATCATTCATTGATAATAATTCAAATGTGAATGTGCATTTAGGTTCATACTATTATTAATAAATCAGTAGAAATAAAATTTTCAAACTTTGATACTCATTTTTATTTATTCCTATGCTATATTATTTTTATGCTATGGGTTTTCTATGCATTTAAAGAATTAACTATTTTAGTTGTGGTAATATTTGCCTGCCCCATGATTCATCACCATCATTGTGCATTCACCTTCAAATCACCATAGTCCTTCATCACAGTCCGTTGTGCTTCTTCCCCTCTTTGTCCTTACCTCATCCCCGCTCAGGTCTGTGTCAGCTTTCAAGATCTGGTTTTTAAACTTGTCATTATCTTAGGTTAATTAGTGTAATTCCCACATATTAGTGATTAAACCATTATTTATCTTTCTCTTTCCAACTTATTTCAATTAGCATTTTTTCCAGCTCCATCCATCCACTGAACAAAATAATTTACATTTTCTGATTCAGACTATCTCTAACTTCTGAATTGCTATTTTAGCCAACTTTTATTTTAAGCAGGTATACAGGCAGATACATTTTGTCATTATCCATTGTTTTTTGAGTGTGCAATAAATAAATAAATCCTCTCCCCTTCCTCTGTTGTTTGTATTCTTTTGTGGTGGCATAAATTATTTTCTCTTACCCTTTTGTATATTTAATATATGCTTTTGTTTAGTGGGTACCATGCAACTCACATAACAGCTTTTTATTTATGATAATCTATTATCAGTTGTTACAACTGTAGATTTTAGACCCCTTTCACTTTAATATTTTTGGTGTCACAATTTAACTTAAATTAATACATATTATAGCTGTAGTAGCTTTTATTTTTGTATTTCAACCTACAAAAAGGTAGGTATTAAGTGCTAATCCACTGCACTTACAATATATTTTCTTTACCAACAAGAATTCTATTTTCATGCATTTTCATTGGAAACTTAGCACCTTTTTGCTAAAATCTACGTAAGACTCCCTTAACATTTGTTGTCACATCTGTTTAGAGTTTATTCACTCCTCTATATTTTGCCTGTGTAGAAGACTCTTTGTATCTACTCTAAAAACGAAGCCAGTTATGACAGTTTATTGTTCTTACCTGGCAACTACTTTCTCTCATCATTTTGAATATACACTGCCAACCCTTTCTGACTTGCAAAATTTCTGAAAAATCTGACAACATAATGAAGCTGATTTGATACTGGTCTGCCAGGTTCATATCTCTTTTATTTACTTACTAAATTAAGAAATGATTGTTTCATTGATTTCAACCCATTGGACCATGACACAAGTCTTGGTCACTGGTCACTAAAATCATCTTACTAGGTGTTTGTTCTAGGGATTATACAGACAATAGGATTCTGAAGAGAAAGAAAACAGGGACAAACTTGCCTGTTATATATGATAGGCACAATGATCTCAAACTTCATTCAAAAACACTTTGAATTGCATCTTTAAGTAGCTGAGACATGTACTTTGCTTTGATAGAAGCAGACTTGTATACACATATAGACATGCAAGAATGAACTCTCAGTGAGCCTCCTCATAGAAAAGATTATCATTATAAACTCCATACAAGATCTTATACCCATTATTAATGATGTAATGAGAGAAAAGTCACCAGATGGATTTTTTATTTTTAGTGATATCTATATTATTTATAATATATTTATATTTATTTTTATATTTAATGGATATTTATATTTAATGGATATTGCTGAGCATGAAGATCAGGCCAGCAAATCTACAGCCTTCCACAAAGACTTTTCATATCAGCAAGTGGGAAGTAGTATAAGTCTTTAAGTCTACCTACATAACACTGGGAAATGAGTTCAAATGGATAAAGGGTACATCTTGGAAAACAGATAGGTAGGAGGTGATAATGAGGTTGAAAAATTAACAAACACTGTAGTTGTCTCTGAAAAATAGAGCAAATCTTTTTTTATAATTGTAGCTAATTAAACAAATCTCTTGCAAATTGGTTAAATTTTCTATTGTCACAATAATACTTATATTGTTACAGAACTGAAATATTACTGTACAATTGTCCTTGTACAATGCTTGACATTTAACGGACCCAGTATTTTGGGCACATATTTGAATTAGATAATACAGTTCTCATATATGCATGTAGCATTGTTTTATACTTTCCAATTATCTTTTTTGAATGTCCTATCTCTAAATCTTACTCAGGTCATAAATCTCTTGGAAACAGGTATGAAATGAGAAAGTAAAATTTAAGAAACCAATATCAAAGGAAAAGAGACTTTATGCCATCACTTGCTGTGGAATTAGCTGAGGAGTGCAGTCTGTGCTCAGAAAAACTAGTCTCTTTTGTCCTTTTCTGTTCTGATCACCTTCCGGCAACAAAACATAAGACACTTTGTGATGACGTACACAGCAGTAGCCACGCAGGCCAGCAGGAAGCCAATTACATCCAGCGAGTGTTCCTGGACCCAGGTGAGGTCATGGGAGGCTGGTCGCAGGTGCTTGGCTCCTTTATTGCGCATAACATATTCTATCCAGAATATAGCCCGATCCATAGGCTTCATTGGTTGATCGTGCTGTATTTTCGATAGTTTCATAATATTTTCTTTGTATCTGTAGAAAGACAGAAATCAATAAGTATGGCAGGAATTTAATTTGCCTAAGCATATTACTTACTGCCATTTTTAGAAATGCCATGAATATGACTCACAGAAATGTCACGGAATTGTCAATTAAGATACAGGGTGGAATATTTCGTCTTTTCTATTAGAGGAATTGGTATGATTCCTGTAGGAGTTGTGAATGAATGGTGGATATGTACTTCCAGGAGGAGATTTATGAAATGTGTATAGGAGATTTATGTCATCATAGGTGAAATCTCTCTGTAGTCACTGTGCTTCCACTCTTTTTTTCTCCCTCTGCTCTTATTCTGCAGCCAGAACACCTCTTGAAAAAGTTATCATAATTGACACTCTCTACTGAACATTTCTATTTGGATTCTCTTCACATTTATGCAAAAGTCTCATCTACTATTCTGACATTTTCTTTATGTTACTGAATATTAAGAACTTTAGTGACTAATGATTGAAAATTTTGTGTTTCTTCTACTTTTGTTTCGTTATTCTGAGCTTTTATTATATTATCATCAGTAAAAATTGCTTTGTTTTGAAAGAATGATCCACTTATAACAATGTAATTTTCATTTTTGTAGTAGTTCATTGGTCTAATATATCTGGTGACTATATATATTTGAAATAACTTTTTTGTTACCTTTGTACTTGTAAACATTTTTAAATTTTGATTTTCACATTTACCATTGTACTCTACATTTTCTATTCTACGTTCTAACCTGATTTGTAGTTCTTTTTATGTCTCTTCCCTCTCAAACTATTTGTAAATTCAATTTTAATATAGGTAATACACTTTCAAATATTCCACTGATATAGTAACTGATTACAGTAATCAGTACAACTGAATTGATGCAGATTATGCCAGATCCTACATATCTGTAATAAAGCATTCCTACTGTTTATGAAAAATATTCAGTATTTTGCCATCATATATAAGATTTTATATGTTTTCAAAGGCTTATTCAGAAAGTAAGAAATTAACACACCAAGATTGAGTATAAATATTTGTAGATCACACATTTCTTTATGTAATTGTATTTATAATATAATAATAAATATAATTAATAATTCTTTGCACTTGAAGAAGACAAATTTATAAACTGTCAATTGCTGGAATGAACATTTTTTCAAAAGAAGATCTATGATGACTGGCCAACAAGAACATGAACAGACACACCATACGTGACCATAAAGGAGATACAGTTAAATACTATAAGGCAAATTCACTTCCTCACTCACTAGGGGGTTAGAAACACCAGTGATGCAACTCTTGATAGCTATGTGGAAACTATCAAACAAGATGGTGGATATCAAATGTCAATTTCTGGACATCAATTTGAGAGTTCCTTGTAGTATTATCAATTTAACTCCTAACTTCATTCAGAAGAAATGAAAATACATTCACAAATAGTACTTACAGCATTCATAACAGCTTAATAAAAAAATAAAAAATACATTTATGAATGATAAAGGTGTGAAAAAAATGTAGCATAGCTATACCACAGAACATTATTCAGAAATTGAACACTACCATGCAGATGAAATACAATACCTATTGTAGAGGAGAAAGAAACCAAATCATTTAAAATGATTACAATCCTATGAAAAATCCAGATTTGGGCAATCATAATGCCAGAAGTGAAAAATGATTCTGTAAGATGAGAGGAATTGGTCTAACTTCCAAGGTATAAAAGATTCCTTTTAAGTATGGTGAAAATATCCTATGCTTGATTATAATGATGAGTTAATATCACTGTAACATACTACATTTATTTGAACTTTGAAAATTATTACATACTAATGTTACCAATTGATAAAATGTTAAAGTCATAACAAGATATCACTTTGTGACCACAAAGAGATTTATCTTTCTGAAAATTTGTTACTGATCCAAAATATTTTCCTTCAAGTTTTTTCATTTGATTCTTCCCTGTGATTTCTATGAAATGCTAAAAATTGTATACTTACTCTACTCTCTGTATAGTTTTGGATTTGCTCACATAGAAAATTGTTTCAGTGATCATTTACAATTCACTCAATTAGTGTCAACATGAAACTGTGAATTTAATTCTGATTTAAAATGAGGACAGATCTTGTAGTTTAAACATGTTGATAGTTTTATAATCATTAAAAAAGAGAATAAACTCACACTGTTGACAAAATAATATTGTAAACACTATTGGGAGAAACTGATACTCACGAAGGGTTATTAATAACTGTCTTCAATGCATTCAGCAAATCTGTGCTTGACATTTTTTGGAAGTCTACTTCAACAGCGGCTCCCTTCACCTTCATATGGGCAATGTTATCAGGCTGGTCTGCAAACAGGGGAATGCCCACCATTGGGATGCCATGGTAGATGGCCTCGTAGACGCCACTGGCTCCTCCATGGGTTATGAAAGCTTTGGTTTTCGGATGACCTGAAATAGGGTGAATTAAAGAAAATTAACAATAATTCTGAGGAATCAAATGAGAGTAGAATAATATAAGGGACTGGATGTGGCACTGTTTTCTAGATGAAAAATTATTGTTCACATAAAACTCACAAATAGCTTTTTTATACTAAGAAAGAAGAATTTAAAATTATTTCCCCCACCATCATATATTTCTTTACCACTTCTTCCTCTCCTGTCCCTTTTAACTTAAAAAACTTCACTTAGTTTATTTTCAGCGCATTTTTAAGCATATTGCTATGTCAGTTGTCTGCTTTGTAAAGCAGTGTTTGTCTTTGTCACTCTGACTGGTTTTACTACATGTCTAAGTGTTCCTTCTATTTTGCCTTCAATCCTACATTTCATCTTTCATTATGTCTGAATGTAATATCTTGTGGAATATATCACTTTTCTAATTCAATCTTTAATTAATGGGTTTCAAGGTATTTTCCAGTCATAGTTTTATTAAAAAATATTGGAAAACATTGTAGAATATTTGATTGTTGAGTGAAAGGTTTCCTATTCTTTGAAATGATGACCAAGTTAATGATGGCTGGGTGTTTTCATTTGTGATTTAAAATAAATCAGATTACTTTCCATAATAATTACACCAGTTTACACTTCTGCTAACACTCAATAGTGCTTATTTGCCTCCTTATTTTTTAAACCACTTATTTTAGATTTTTTTATGTGTGTCCTTTTCAAAGGTATCAGACAATACCTTATTGTGGCTTTAATCTGCACCTCTCAATTAAAAGGTATCTATAATGAACTTATTTTATGGATTATTTCATTCTTGACTTCTTCTGGCTGATCTATTTCTTCAGATATGCTGCTACTTCTTAATTAAATAATTTGTCTTTCTAGTTTAAATTATAGATTTCTTTTATTATTTTGGAAATTAGCCCTTTGTAAGTACATAATGTATAAATATTTTTTGTCACTTAGTAACATATGTTTCCTCTTTTTTTCACCACTGCATAAAAGCTTTCAAATTAAGGATAATATCAATTATTTTTTTAATTTTATTTCTTTTATTATAATAATTGATTCTTCACAAGCAACTTTATCACTGATGCTAAAACATTTCACCAACATTTTTTGGTATGTATTTTATAGCTGCAGGACTTTTATGTAAATTTTTGATCAGATAAAACAATTATTTACTAAATTTATTGTTGCTATCGTACCAAATGCAATATGGTATAAGCATAAGAAAGGATAATTAAAGTAGTTGAACAGAATGAAATGTGAAGAACTCAATTTGTACACATGGCAATACTAAATTTATGATAATGCAGTTACAACCATTGAATAGGGAAAGAAAAGTCTCTTTACTAAATGTTGCTGGGAAAACTTGAGGATACAGGTAAATAAACAACTTTGCATTATTTCTCTGTTTCCATGCACCAAAAGAAAGCAGTAAAATTAGACAAACTTTAATATTTAAGATTTTCAGCAATGAAATAGAGAGCAGAAAACATTGGTGATATAACCATCACTTGAATCATAAAGACATTATAAGAGTTTTACTCTTATTGTAAGGAAAATAAAAACAAAAATATTGTTATTACCTCAAGTTAAAAAGTTTCTGTTGTTGTTGGGACAGAAAATAAAGTCATGTTATGGGAGAATATACATGTTATATAACATAGAGGATTAAGTTATAAAATATATTTTTAAAAATTCAACTTTTAAAATAAAGAATTAATTTAATAACTGGGCAGCATATTTGGACAAGCAATATATGAAGAGAGATATTTATAAAAACTTAACAAACATGAGAATAATGTTCATTGTGACTTTTAATAAGGAAATACAGGTTAAAATCACAATGAAATATCACCTGACACTGGTGAGGATGGTACATGTAAAAATGTACCCAACAAGTGGTGGACAAGTTGAGGAGGAAAATGAGTCTTATTGGATATTGGGAATTTTTAAAATGTGCAGCAATGTTGGAAGGCATTCTGGATTTACTTAAAAAAAAGGGATGGAGGTGGGGAATACCATATGTTCCAGTAAACCCACAGCAGTGCATCTGCATATAATATAAAACCCTTAACTCAAGAAAAAAATATTGTATAGACTGTTCATGCCGCAGTATATGACATCTAGGACATGGGGTAGCCTGAATAATCACTGATAATGATTGGATCAAGAAGTGGTATATACACATTATAGAATATGATTCAGTCATAAGATAGAAGATATACTGGAATTTACAGAAAATGGTAAGATTTCAAGGGATTTACATGTAACAAAGCACACTATAACAAAGATAGTAATTGGATATTTACATAGTACAAAATTTGAGAAAGAAGTGTATAACTAACTGATATTAATAAAAGAGATGATATATTCTGATTTAAGAGGGAGGGTGAGGATGAAAAATTAAGTAGTATAAGAGATGGTGGGGGTAGTAAAGAAATATTATGGATGAAAAAAATATATATCTAGAGAAGTAATTATACCTGAAAGGACACTAGATTCTAGTCATAAAAAATATGGCATTATATTAGATCTACAACTTTTATATATTTTCTTTTATCGCATATGACTAAAAATAAATATGAGGAAGCCAAATTTCATTGATATTTCATTAGAAATCTTCAATAAATTTGTTTCTTTTTGAATTATTATCCAAATGGTTGGACTTCTCTAACATCAGTGCTTGTTTTCCAGACTCTTACCAAGAAGGTCATTTTGGGGGAGCCATTTATATAGCCTAGTGTTTTCCCCTAAGGTATCTGGTTTCTTGCCATCAAATCTCCATAGAACCTATTAGGGTAAAGAATATATGTTATTTTAAGAGTAAAAATTCAAAGTTATAATGTATTTCAATTCTGAAGACATTTGTGATAAACACGTTTAACACTTTTTATCACATTTATGCAAGGAGACATTTTGTTTACAAAATGTTTAGTGAAATTCAGTAATAAAGAAGTAATTTAATTTAAATATTAAAAATGATTGACTTTGTAAGTCCATTCAGTTACTTTTTAGATGACTGTTGTTAAGCACTTCATAAAACCTGGATAGTTTTGCTGTTTTTAACATTGTAAATATTTTAAATAGAAAAAGAGGTTCTGTTCCTATTATATAAATATAAATGATGAATAAATTCCAAACTGTGAGGATGTCAACATTTACTTAAGGAACTGTGAATATATTGACAATGCATTACAAAACAGACAACGTGATTACTCTGAGATTTAGCAGTTATTCTCTGAGCAGCATAGCAGACACACTTGGGTGCCAATTGCTAGTGAAAAAAGCCTGAATTTGCTACAGCTACATTGCTTACTGACCTTTTATGCTTTCTAACTCAAGCCTGAATTTGCTACAGCTATATTGCTAGTGATCTTTTATACTTTCTAACTCCTGCTTAACATTAAAATCTTAGTCCTTTTTATAACATTTGCATTGTATGATGCCTTTAGCTATTCTATAGCAAACAGCAGATAGCAAAGAAATATATAACTGTTTTATATCTGCCCACAACAAAATCTGGACAGTTTCCACTTAAAGATATTTCACTCTGACTCATGTTTGTGCCATAGAATTGTCAATAGTAAAAACACTTAATTTTAGCATCTGCCATTATATTTTGTTTGAACTGATGTTTAAGAAAAATATGGAACATTGTTTGATTAAGTATCATAAAGAAATTTCTGTAATCACTTTTTTTTTTTTTTTTTTTTACAAAACACACATATACAATGGTTGTCAAGTAATGAAGCAACTAATCTAACCTTCTGTGGAATCTGGGCAAGGGCCGATGCAATCACATTCGCTCTCTCCTCTGACATGTTACTGACCATGGAACCCAGAGTAAACACCACAATACCATCTTCTCCAGAGCTCTGTGCAAACTCTTCCATTTCCTGTAAAGAAAGATTTATTCCATCATAAAGGAGCAATAGCACTTCAAACCCATTAAGACGATAGGATAAACAGCTATAGAGTTTAGCTATTACCAGGAATTATTATATCAGCACCTAAAAGTTAAAAGTTGCTAAAAGTTGTGATAAAATTCATATAACCTAACCTTTACCACAGTATCACTCCTACCTCTATAGTCCAGGGATGTTAAATAAATTTCCTTTGTGTGGCAACCAATATTCAGAACTGTTTCATCTGCACAAATGGATTTCTTTAAGTGATAAACATTGATTTTCCACTTCCCTCTTCACTAACCTTCTGTCAGCCATCAATCTACTTCTAATTTCCTTTAATTTGAACATTTTAGATACTTCTTTAGAGTGTAAGTGTACAGTACTTGTCCTACTGTGCCTGACCCATTAAGTTTGTTACGTCCTCTAGAGTCAGCATGGTTTAGCATGTGTTAGACTCTCACTCCACTTTGAAGCTGAATAATATTCAACAGTATATCAATAGCACATTGTGTTTTTGATTCATGTATTGTTTTACTTGATTACTTCCATCTTTTGGCCCTTGAGTATGGTTGCCATTAATTGTGAATGCAAATATTTCATCAAGTTCCCTATTTAAATTTATTTAGATATGTAATAAAAATAGAAATGCTAGAGCATAGGATAGTTATGTTTTTAATTCTATGAAAAATCTCTATTCTAATTTTAATAGAAAAGCAAGAAAGCAGGCATACATTAGTGAAGAAGAGATACTCTTAGACAATATATTCCAGAAGCTTCATTTACACTAATATAACTACTAGGAATTCTCATGCAAACACACAGGAGAAGCTTACTCATTTTTAACTCTTTGACATTAGTTCTCTACTAGATGAACTAAATCTAAAAATTCTAAGTATTTTATTTCCTATATTAGTAACAATAAGATAAAGTTAGTTATGTAAAATAAATTTATGTATTTGCTCTATAACAGTTTACCCTTCCTTGTCTCAGTCAAATATTTCCAGACACTATCCCTATTTTTTTATTTGATGACAGTTGATTAAGAATTGCCTGAATCTAGAAATCTGCCATAGTGATTTGCACTTTTCATGAAATAGTTCTAAGAGGCCCCCTTGTAATACAGTTATATAATTAATGTATTTTTTTTGGAGTGATAATATTTCTGGACCTTTTAAAATATAACATCTTTTACTCTGAATTTGTTTTGTAAAATAATGTACCAATGGTATGTGATAGGTATACTAGTTGTGAAGAATATGCATTTCCTTACTATGTGCCAGGAGGCATATTAATTTCAGTGGCAGAGTTACAGGAGAATTTTCTTCAATAGAGACCTGTTAACCTTCTTGATCAAGTGACTGTCAAATATGAAATTCATCTGAAAAGTTCTGTTTGCCTGAAAATGTTTTCAAATAATACTGACTATAGTATTTCCACTCTGAAGCCATTAACTTATATATTAAGTTCACTGAACTTTATATGACTCATTTGGTATTTCTATGTAATATGTTGATTTTATTCTTTAGCAATATTTGAATTCATCTATGCTTAAGAAAATCATGGCTTTGTCTCTATTTCCAGCAAATAATCCCTTGGCAAATAAACCTCCCGGTACCAAAAGGTAAGACTTTAAATATATCAAATGAAGTTTAACAGTACCACTTGTTCTCCTTAATTCACAGAACCTTAAATTGATATCTTAAGGGACACCTGCCCTATTTATATCATTTTTCTCTGGCAAATAGAACAAATCCAAATTGCAAAACTCAAATTTTGGATAATTTCACAAGAGTTATTAGAAGCTGTCCCTGGACTTAAGATCTCAGCCTTAATTCCTTAAGAAATCACATATCTAGTACTTGTTTCATTTTATTTAAACTAACGCATTCATGATGATAACTTTCATTTACTTAATTATACACAGAATGAACTTTGCCACAATGATTACTGTACATGACAGATTCACAATGACATGATAGTGCTGAAAAGCTGAGTTATGACTCTCGGTTTGAAGATAAGGATATTTAATTTCCACTTGTCAACTTACTGCATGAACCCTATAGAATTTAAGCAAGAAAAAGATACCACGACACTAGAGACACCATGATGATTTCAAAAATAAATGAGTCTATCATATCATGCAGCTATCCCACTTTTAGGAGTGTATCTCAAGGAGATAAAAAAAAATGATTTCAATCCAGTATTCTTTTAAGCATTCATTGTAATAACCAAGCTATTGATATATTATTTCTGTCAAGAAATAAATGGATAGAGACAGTGATATACATATATAGATGATATATACATGAGGATGAACGTTGTGCCATCACTGAAAATTCTATGGCGTTTGTGGACAAATATCATGCTAAGTGAAATAAAAGAGACAGAAAGATAAATACAGAATGTTATCATTCACTTGCAGAATTTAAAAATAAGTGAAACTCAGAGAAAGAAAGTTGAAATGTATGCACTGGAGGGTAGGGGCAGAGGAAATAGGGAAAGACCAGTTAGGATTACAACCCTTTCTGTAAATATGAATAAGAGAGGATGTTATAATATGTAACTGGCTATAGAGATTGGATAGAACTGTATTTCATATATGAAATTTACTAGCAGTAGAATTTATGTGTCTTTAAAAACAACAAACTCGTCAGTGTATAATATAATGGATGTACCAACAACCAAAAGGGAATCTTCACTATGTTTATGTCATGAAGAATTGACATGATGCACATTTTAAATATATTACAATTTTATATGTTAATTATGATTTGCTAAAGCTAAGGAAATTGGTTGATAGTACTTTTACCTCATATTCATGTGAGATCTTTGGGGATGACCCAATACAGTTAACATTTGTAATCAAAAGAACACAGTTAACCTTGAATATAATGGTTCATGCTAATGAGAAGCTAGGAAAAGAGAATATTTTAAGAGATCATAAAATAATTCCATTCAGTGACTTACTTTTGTTATGTTTTCATGCATATAATAGCAATATAAAATGTTCTCCTTAATAAGAAATATATTCTATATGCTAACAGATTATTTTCAAATTTCTGCAATGGTATATTTTCAAAATGATAGGTAAAAATTGCTTGATCTTTATTGCATATGTAGGGTTTTTTGTTTTTATTTTAGTAGTGTACACTTTCTCAGCGCATGTTGTCAGTCTATGATGTGGAGCCATTTGCAAGTTACTTAACCAAGTATCTGTACAAACATGGTGCGTAGTCACGGAGACCCAATGAAATAGGCTAAGCTATTCCTTCATGCCCTGAGAAGTCAAAAATTCATTGTCAAGGTAAGAGTAGTTGAAGGGTAGAGTGAAATCAAAATCAGTATTATTGTGTGGACACACATTCTGATTGTTGAGGTGTGGTTTCCTTTTAAGCTAGAATACTGTTGAAGAGTCTCAGTGCAGATGAAACAAATAGGAACAGGTTACCTTAGGCAGGGGTTTGGCAGGTTTGCACTGGAGTCCTCCAACAAATTCATGATTTGGTAGGACTGGTTGAGGAAACCCAAAATCCCAAGAGTTTCTAATGAGCCAGATATCAGCTTTCTGCATTAATTCAAATACTGTAGTAGGTCTTCCTGAAGAAAAAAGTAACAAAATGTAGACAAAGTAAGAATATCTGGAATATTGCAATACGAATGTAGCAGGAAGTTTTCTAAAAGATATTTGCGATCATTATAGTAGTCAAATTATAAGTCTGAGTTTGCAATGATGTCACTCTTTCTTCATTGTTGGAAATAGTCTATCAGAATCAATACCAAAATAGTTCAAATTTTATAAAAGTGAGGAAAACTCAAAGGAAATAATCTCCTCAATGTTCCATAGACTGGTATATAGGAATATATATCGTCTCATGTAATGTCTGCTTTGATCAGGTAGTTAATGAAGTTCTTGATACCTTTCTAAATAACAAAAGGGTATATATTACAGTAACTAGAAGGATAAAAAGGTACATCTTCGAGGATGTTTTGGGCAGTGAAACTTTTATATTCTATAGTAAAGATCAATGTATGTTTTATATTATGTCAAAACTCATATAATGCACAGCATCATTACATTGGTATGTAAAGACTCAAAGATGTGGTATGTAGGGTCATCAATTGTAAGAAATGAACCTCTTTTCTTGAGTTGTTGATAATAGAGTCCTCTATGAAGAGTATGCACCAGTCTTATTTGCAAAATCTAAACTCAATATTCTGTTGTTATGAAAAAAGAGGCAATGAATATGATAATGCACAAGATACTCACAGTTGAATTTGAGTTTCCTGAATCTTGCAATAATCATGGACAAGAGGGTTCAAATTATCTTTATATTTCAATCTTTAAAGCTATGAGTTTCAGCAATTGTTTTTTATTAATATTTGTGACTTCACTTATATAGGGCAAATTCCTCCTACCACATAGTTTTAAAACATTTTGATCCAAGATAGTAGGAAAGCGAAGACATCACTCTATCAAATAAAAACATGACTTACCTAATACATCACTATAAAACTCATCCCAAGACTTCTGAGTAATTGGTTGGAACCAAAAGTCAAAATAGAGAACATACAGCATATTTTTTAACCTCTCCATGAATGTCATTCGATCACTTAATTCTGACAAAACAACAGGTACATAGGATGGTGGGAATGGAAGCTTTGCAACATGCTTTTCAATTTGATTTCCAGGTGTGAAGCGGATACTGTACACAAAAGGTATGTGAAGCAACTCTGCCAGCAGCTCACCACAGGGAATAACAGCATCTGCGAGAACAACATCAAATCTTGATTCTTGGAGTTTTTTCAGAAATTTTTTGTTTCTAACAACATCTTTACAGAGCTGTTGGAAAACACCAGAAAACTCTTCAGCCATAAGACGCATTTTTGAATAGTGTGTAAAAAAGGAGTCTTTAGGTATTTCATATGTCCAATCACTCACTAGGTTCTTGAACACACTTTCAAACTCATTTTTAGAGAAAGATGTAGGATAAATCTCATATTTAATGGCAGACGGCTTGTTTGGGTCAACAAGAATGGAAGCTTCAGATGTCACAACAACAACTTCATGTCCTCTTTTCACTAGTTCTTCCAGGATTGTCTTCATATTGATCCAAAGACTATATTCCGGTGGCCATACCAGCACCTTCCCACAGTTCCCAGAGCTAAAATAACAACCCAGTTGCAGGAGCAGAAGAGCTGAAATCCATTTCACCAACATCCTGATATGAAATATACTCTCAAAATATGCTTTCATTTCTGGCCTTGCCCATGCTTATATCCTAGGGAAATTTATCACGAAGTTAAAATATAACTGCCACACCTCAAAGTAAATGAATAGTGTTAGTAATCAGAACATTTGTGTGGCATGCAGATAAAGATGAACTTTTCTGTATACAAATGGGTTCAACGTTTGAAGATCACAAGTATCGCCATTAGGTAAGATTTAATAAAATAGATGCCATGGAATTTTGATGAAGCATTACTTTTTATTTGGGTAATCTGAGATTATTTGCTTCTAAATTGAAATCCATTCATTCTTTGGTATGTAATCTAAAAGTGAAGGTTCATTTTAAGGCCATATTATTATGAATAAAATAGTATAAATAAACTTTTAAAAATTTGGCTAAGTTTTATAAGTTCCAAGGCTATCATATTTTTATTCTATGGGTTTTCTGTGCATTTGAAAAGTCAGTATTTTAGTTATGATATTTGCCTACTCCAACATTCATCGCCATCAAACTGATTCACCATCAAATTACCGTAGTCCTTCATCATAGTCCATTGTGCTTCTCTGTTCTTTGTCCTTACAGTTCAGTGTCTGTTTTCAAGATTTTATTTTTAGCTTTTTTAAGGTTATTTAGTGTACTTTCCACATTAGTGATTAACCTTGCATTTATTTTTCTCTTTCCAGCTTATTTTAATCATCACTATATTTTTCAGCTCCATCCATCTGTTGCAAATAATTTATATTCTTGATTGCTGACTCATACTTTATTTTATATGTACTTACAATACCTTTTCTCAGTTCACTTATATTTTAAAGGGAACATATGTTTTCCCCTTAATTTAGAAGTAGATATGAGAAAGCAAATTTCATTTCCAGTTACTATGTATGATTTTTTGACACTTAGAAATAGAATTACTTTGGTGGATAGCAGATCAATTGCTTATTTCAATGGGATCAGTTTTCAGCAGGAACACAGGACTGATCTTCAAAGTCCAATGAAAAGGAAAAAAGGATTTCAAACTTCATTTTAACCAAAAAAATAGCAAATGACCTATATGTCATTCTCTTGCCAAGTGATTTTTTCATTTCAGAAACATTGAGTAGTCACACAAAGGAACACAAGACAGTCAGTTAAAAATACCATTTAAACAACTAATTCTTATGTCAGATAAACAAGAAATATCTGGTAACAAGATAAAGATTAAGGCGTAATCACTGACTTGCTGCAAGAAAACATCTAGACATCCCACGCTGGGCCAAGATCTCTGAAGAGAACAAACACAAATTCCATCTAAAAGTGAAATTGGGTAAGAAAACAAGCAAAACGGGGTTATTAACCAAACTTACAAAGGAGAGAAGCTGGCCTTTTAAAATCAGCCACACACCAGGTTCTTCCCAGCCTGAGCACACAGTAATAAGACCACAAAAACTGTAAGAGGGAGGTATGAACAAATTTGCTTATTAAAATACAAATTAAATAAGAGTCACTGAGGGGTACAAGGGAACCCCTTTTTAATCTTACCACGCAGTCCAGTCTCTAGTCCAAAGAACACATAGCTGCAGCAGCATGTGCATCCACAAAATGGTGGCTGCTCCACCTTAAGCCGAATAGAGGAGTTAAGATGGCACCACCACTCAGTCTTCAAAGACACAGCTCCACTCACTCCAAGGCAGAAAAAGCCAAGATGTTGCCATCGATAGTTCTTAAAAAACAGGATCTTCAAATCCAAAGAGGAAAACTGAGATGGCACCGTCAATTCTTCTCCAAAAGGCACAGCTCTGGCATTTTTTCAACTCCAACTCCAAAGTAGCCCAGCATCAGCAAAATTCACTTAATACAGCAACACAGCAAACACTTCAGATGTCTTGTGTTGCAAACAGCAACACAGCAACTTGCTTCAGTTTTTCAGAAGACTTCCAAGCTTTGCAGTTTCAAAATTATACCAAGTTTTAAAGAACCACATTTTCAAGACAGCTCACACAGGTCACAAGTTTTCCCAACATGTTTCCCTGGGCTCCTCACCAGCCCAGGCTGAGGATGGAAGCCCACAGCTTGGTTTCCTTCCCTGCCCTGCTGCCCCACATGAATGTAGCAGCTCTGAGGTTTCTAGCCTCCCTGGCAGCTCTTTTCTGCTCTCCTCCATTACCTTCTCTATTCTGTTCTCTCTCTCTCTCTCTCTCTCTCTCTCTCTCTCTCTCTCTCTCTCTCTCTCTCTCTCTCTCTCTCTCTCTCTC